>JAHZMZ010002135.1:4248-18770 GCA_027743805.1 Lepidocyrtoides sp. E14
AAAAATACTGTAGTTTGCTAAGGAACGTCCAATGTTAACTTGAATATTTTGTTATAGCTGCCTCGCCGTATTACTACTGGTGCAGTAATGGAAAAATATTCGCATGAAGTTTTGTGGGTGTAACTACAAACAGTTGTTGTAGGCTATACAGTGACAATCAATACAAAAATTCAATATTATGTCAGAAGTTCCAGTTGCATTTATGCAACAAAAAGCATGTCTCGTATCAGTCATTTCGTTAAAAGAACAGCGATAATGTATTTCCAAAAAATCATTGATGCGATTCAGTAAACAAGTTTTGATATATTGTAAACATGACTTTTCAACCCGACGTGCCCTGGAAGCGTCCAGAAAAAAAAATTATTTCCTGAATCCCGACTATGCATATGTATATTTTTTAAAATATTTGGTATATGTATCTGTACCAAAGAATATCATCAACATACTAAGTTGATGTCCTTAATGTTTCTTAAGCACAAAGCAAAAAGGGACAAACAATGCAAAAGTGAAAGAATGAGACAGAGAAAAAAAACAGGCAGAAAAATAATCCTTTGTTATCCAAATTCCAAACACTAATAGGTAAATACCCCGACCCAAACCTCACACTTACACTTAAAAGGTTCAACAAGAATTTTTGTTGTTTTGAATACCAGATTTTTGAGTTTCAAGACATGCATGGCCAGGCCTAATGTTGATTACGTTATTTATTTACGTTGTAGATATGTGATTGTGGTAAAAATTGGTATGTGCTTCATTCACAATCCGTGCCTTACAATCATTCTGAACTGAATCAACCAAGCAAACTTGCCCCTACGGTCAGTGGTAGAAAAGTTGCAAACCAAAGTGGAAAATTAGACAGATATCTGTGGAAAATTTTCTCTCTATATTTAGATCTATGGGGTATAAAAAATAACTGACTACCGGTTCTTCGTACCTATTGCGCAGCTTTGATAATAATAAGCGATTTATCACATATTATGTCTTTACTGTACACATGTCATAGGCAGAGGCATGATATTAGGTAAATGTGCTGTTGACTTTTGGATTGTTTTGATGAGTTAACAAGCCGACCATGCCATGCCAAGTTGAGGATGTACTTATCTAAGAAAGATGGACTTTTTATTGACCGATTTTATTAAAAGAGAATTGACTTGAGAAAAAGAGGTAGCAACTTCCGTCCAAACGAATGAATTTCACTCGCTGCTGTCATCCTATTGAACCCTAATTCCTAAATGATTTCAAAGTTCCAAATTGGAACTTCCAATTTGTTAGAGGGTCTTTGATAGGTAAAAGGTCCATTTCCATGCATTTCTTAAACGAAAAATATGGTTATTAATTACGTCATTTTGCCGGTCTGTCTACCTCTCCGATATCTAAAGAACTAACCAAATATTTGCGCCAGATTTGTCCCAAACATGTAGATTGGAAACATCTACTCTCTAGTATCTAGTATGTACAATAAAGCATTATATCAAATTTGACAGAATATCTATTTATTATTAAACTAAAAATGTTTTCTAACGAAAGTAAGGCAGTACCATTGCGTTCAGCATTCGACAATCGTTTATCACGGTTTTGCACCCTCCTCGGTTTTAGTATTGTTTGGTGATGCACTAATTTACTTATCACGTCTGGCTCACATGCCAATTACGAAAACCAACACGTACATATACTGTTCCTTTAAACCACTAATTTTCTTTTCAGTCCACTCCTAAATTCAATGTCAAATGAACTTTGATTATGCTGGCTCCTCCTCCGATCGCAGTTTCTATATTCGATTCATATTTTCATTTTAACTGCCTTGAAATTCCCGTATAGGGCAGCAATGGTGTAAGTGTAAATAGTTGATTTCATAGTTCACTTGTATCTGAAAAATGTTATCACTTTAGTGACTTTGTGATCTCTGGGCTTGGGGTTCTTCTGCTGATATTTTTGGGATTTGTCTACACGTGCTCAGTTTGTGAGCCCTCCGTTTTATTACCCATTCATGAAGCAAAAATCGGCATCATGACGAGTGTCAATATCAACAAAACAAATGTGCACAATAAGCTAAGTAACGATCGCATGTAACGTTACAATTATGCAGTGCACTACTGTAGGTTTTCTGCCAAACGATTTTATTCATGAAGGAAATTGAAACTTATCATTAAACTTTTATTAAAAGTACCATTCAGGTACTTGTTTGACAGGTTATCGGCGAATGAAAATAAAAATGCATACATAAATACATGTCATATCTGCGTAAATGTGTTTTTAGTTTTTTATTTATATGTATTTAAGAGCTGTATAATACATTTTTGATACGCAGTCATGGATAGAAAGTATGAGTCAGTACGATTTTATCCATGTCGTAAGCAATCGTTTTTTTTTTATTGAATTAGTTGAACAAATTAAGATTTTATTAGGACGACTACCTCAATTGAAATGACATTCGTGTTATATTTTCGGACAGTCCGTATGAAAACTGCTGGTAATAGTAATTATGAATGACTGTTACATAGTCTGCTTCAGTGGTTGGTATCTTGTATGATGTATGCAAACAGAGTTGACAAGGTGTCCATATCTTGTATCCAGAGCTATATAAATGTAACTTGCATCTCTCTTTATTTTTTCTAATCAACTCAATATATATATTATGCCACGATTTTGCGTGTCATCCTTGCACAGAGCCATGCCAATCTACTCTATATCGTTCCAATATTAATATATATTGTGTAGATACTCCGGATAGTTTTAATGCGTGCATATATGCTGTCACTGTATCTGTAATATTATCAAAAAATGGCCATTTACCAACCGCTGGTCTGCAGTTTCCCGAAATTATCAACGCCAGTAAATCAGTAAAAACATGATTTTAAGCAACTTTAATTATTTTACCAAAAAGATTGGGAAACTTCTAGAGCAATACACAATAATGTGTAGCTTTACTTCTTTCAATGAATGCGTGACGTGTCCCACAAGGTTATCGCAACCTTTTCCATTCAAGCGTATTAAGATGGCTCCACTCCGAGTTGAGTATATGCATTCACAATTTATTACATAAATCATCTCTAAAAAAGAGCCAATCGCAATAAAGATATTATGTATAAATATGTTTACATAATATTTGTTTTCCAGTTATCAACAGTGTAGTATGTAGTACAGGTAGGTACTTACATGGGTACTGAGTACATGTACACACATAACCCATATAATACGGAAAACGATTTTTCATTACATAGACAGTACCTACTTGATGTTTAGTTGAATGGAACTGGTCCTCTTTGTCTAAACTTTCTTTTCATTTCCAAGAAAGTTTATCTTTTTCAAAATCAAATTGTCCAGATCCATAATCCCTTATACAGTGTCTTAATGGTTTTATTGTTTGATGCATATTTCCTGGTCCTTTGTTATCCTCCGGTTGTTGTTTGGTTTTCCAGCATGGTATCTTTGTGTTATATACCTTATTATTATACCTTGTTTTTACGGGATCAATGGGTAATGCTATTGATTACGCATGACCTTGCCTTGAATGTACTGTTGTTGAAAACCAATTTCTGTTGCAACATACAATAGAATGTAGGTCAACGTAGAGGAAAGAAATCTCAAAGAGAAATTCAGAAATTTGAATAGAGAGAACAAAGTTGTAACAGCAGCAGCTGCACAGTAACCTACCGTGTACAAAATGTTTTTACATGTACCTACCTACCTACCTACACACCTTTTGCACTTTAAAAGTGAGCTTTCGTAAGCCGGAACGTCCTGAATAACATCTTTTGGTAATAACTGTCCAAAAAACGGGTGAATATGAATCAGATTATATGACCTAGATTAACCAATCCCCATTTCAAAATTGTACGCGCCGCAGTAGTCTGTGATAGTAAAACCAGTAAGCGTTGGAATTTTCCTCCTTAAACTGGACAAGACAAGTGTATACGCATGAAACCAGAAGTTGCATGGATAAGAGAGTAAATAATGCGTTCTTTATCTCACATTTTCCTATGTCAGAGAAAGTACGCGACAGTTGATGATGAACAGACCATACACATACAAGTCACACAGCCTCTCTCATTGCATAAAAAATGAAATTACCTTTTCACAGTTTAACAACAACAAGTCAAGTTCATGGCAGTATTTTTGCTCCCTTTTCTTCTTTCGTCAACTTTTTATTTTAATAAGAGTCATGAGTTTTTCAGTTGCATGCATATAGTTTATAAAAGTACTAACCTAGGAATTGTATTCTATTTTCTATATTTAAACTTTTGTATTCAGTTTTTGTAAGTGTAACAATCGGTTTCATCCTGTTTGACGAGACATTTTACTGGGTTCTTTTATCACAACGAATTGCAATGCATGAAAGTACATTCATTGTTGTGGCATGACTTTTTAATCCATATATTTTATTGATATTTTTTCACAACCTGTACCGGTTATGAATGAGGCACAATATTTTTAAGAGCCCAATCGAGAACCATCGAGAAACGAGACACTAACAGAAAAGTGGAGAGTTGCATTGCAAACACGTAATAGTAGTAAGCAAGCATTCTGAACTCTTGTCTCTTAGTCTCTTCACGTGTACAACTGCTGACGACGCTGAGATGATAATAAGTAATTTCCTTTATCGAATGAAAAAGACTTTCATTTTACTTTCATTAGGGATAAAAAGTTGAAAATTCAAAGCGGCTCTAAAGACCAGTGAGAAAGGGATAACGCGTATTTGTATAATGCTTCATTCATGTATCATCATAAACAAAGAAACCGATATAATGATGCATGGTAATAATCTGGATAAATATACATACATAGATCAAGAGCTCTCAATATGTGGTGACTAAGAAAAAAATTCGTCTAAGAGATGAGAATGAGAATTGATTGACCTGTCGGGAAACTAATTTGTCGATAAGGTCATGGTTTTATTGTTTGCACAGGTTTGAAATCATGTGAACAGCAAATGCCTGTAAATAATTATTGGTCTTGCATTTTTGCATACTATCGCTGTGCATAGACCGTTGATTTAACAGTGTATCATCAGCACATAAAAAATACTTGCTTACTTCAAAGGTAATGGTGAGGTGAGTAATACACGTACTTAAAAAAGAGGAACCAATGTGTCAGATTATAAAATTTTTGGGTGATTCTCTTGTTGCAAAAAGATATGTGTTTCAATTTTGAGCATGCAAATAGCTCGTGGTAGTATCGTGATATATTTCATAGGATCCTCTTCTAGCAAACTATCAGATAGAAAATCATGATGATGATCATGATGTTGAACAGGCCGGGTCTCAGTAATTTAAAATCAGTACATAATATTATATACATGCATGAAATTTCTTGATATGTATGTAGTAGGCTGCAGATTTTTGCAAGGAAATGAAACCGTGTTTTTAAATGGAGGTAATGTTTTCAAATATATACAAAATGGCAATTATTATTTTTTCATTGAAAAAGACTTATAACAGAAGAATCCTTGTTCATAAATATTCATGCAAAACTGACTCATAAGAGACGGGTTCCGCAGAAAGAAACAAAACGAGTGCACCAGACAGTCAGGAATCATTCGTTCAATGGGTGATGATCAAAGGGCATTATTACACTTTTACTACTTGGTTACTCAACCCAACATGCATACCCATGCTCAATGTGTAATCTTTGTCTTCATAAAAGAATAGTGCAGGTATTTTAAGAACGTGAACGTACGCGTACGCATTGAATACACAATTACTGTCGTATTTGTTTTGTACAGATTGTATGAATGAATTTGTAAATCTAAAGATAAAATTGATGACAAGTGAATGTTTTATAAACTAAAATAAGCATGAATTCTCGCAGTTTGACATTTCGTGTTTGAATTATCTTTCCGTGGACTCAAAGATTTATCATCAATGTATATATACTCTCATCTATCTTTGTGTGGACTTTGATATTATATTTTACTACAACAACATACTCTGTGTGTTGATATTATGAACTTAGAATGTTTTTTATCTACTGCAGCTGGTTTGTCTATTGTGCCTTAACGTATTCATAAAGTATAACGATTGATTAGATATGTATGCGGTGGTAAGGTTTAATGGGTTTACAGATATGAGATCAGATCCCCAGAGATCATCCACTTGATGAATGAAAAATCATAAACTCGGACTCATTTACACAGATGATAATAGGCACGCGGCAGGTGAGGAGGACGACATCATATGTTAAAATTATGCATTACTGTCAGGTCAAGATCCTACAAAGTAATTTAAACCAGAAAAGTAAGATTCGATTCACCCCGAGTAATAGTTAATGTGCACATTGCATGTTGGTTTAGAAATATCTCTAATTAGCTCCAATGGTGAATCATGACAAGATTAAGATGCCCAAAGTATTGCAATCACAAATAAGATGATTTTGTAGCTAAACAAAACACTTTCTATACCAGACGCAAATACAAGACTTCCTTTTTTTATCTCCCTAAACTGAACGGAAGAACAACTTGCAGATTGCAGAACACCACATCATTATTTTGAGAGTTCATTTCCAAAGAATCCAAGAGCATGTTTCGACAACGTGTTTTCAATAGCTGAAAATATAAGCAAAAGCCTACTTATGACTGGGATTCTACTTTGAATTGTGTGTGTGAATGAATAGGATGATGATAACAACGTGGGTAACGCGTATATTATGAACGTGACCAATACGGGTTTCGCAGATACTAGAATATTGTTACATGCAGTTGCCGAATGAAAACATGGTAGTATTAGTAGTGGGTGAGGAGAAACATCGAATATAGGTATATAGGTAGGTAGAATATATACATATGAAGCATCAGCAGAAACCGGTAATGTCTTATCAATTAGCTGTTGTATTGTACTACATAAGCCAAAATATGTAATGTTCGCCGCACATAATACTAGTTTAAAATTGCGAAATCATCAGATAACCACATGGTATTGTATCAGCATCTTAATGACAAAGACATTTCTATGTAAAGAGAGGCATATTCGAAATGTAATTGCCTATTATGAATTATGACTAATGATGCTGTACAGTGGTGTTGGTTTATGTGCTAGGAGAAGCTCAGTAAGGTAAATAAACAAAATAGTAAACAGAGCAAAAAAAATGTACACAACAAAAGTGTAAGTAGGTAGAATGGGATAATTATTGTAATTCTCAAGTTGTTTTCCACTTCTGAAAAATTAGACACGGTAAGGAACGGCTCAGTTCATAGTTTTGGTTCAAGTGGCTTTCTTTCAAACCAAGTCCTAAAAATTGAGAACATGCATCAACCAAAAATTCTTTTATGATGATGTTAGGCAAGTCTAGTAAGTAAAAAGAGGAAATCGTTTTTCTTTGAACATGAGCAAACCAAATGTTTCCGAAATGAAATCGGAGGAGGTTCATGCTCTCAACTCGTGCGGGTCTGGCCGTATTTTCTCATAGGGCAAAGTCTGAGCAATTTCAGCAAACAAAACAAGACTAACAGAGATTGCATATATCCAATCACCAATAATAATGTCGGAGTGTATAGGGAATAAAATTGGAAATTTAACCTGTTACTGGAGTTAATTTTTATAAATGTAACAGACTTCATCATAAAAGTCATCGCCTTGTACAAAATATTGATAGTACCAAAATGGTTTGCCAATTTATCATGTACGAAAATGATTGATTAACAGTCAATATTTACCTGGAATTATTATTCTCACTAAATCATTCATCGAAATGAGCGACATTTAATTTAGAATATGTTGAGCTCACCGTGTGTTCGGTCTGTTTACTTTTAAATTGAAAGAAAAAGCGTGTTCACATCATTGCCAATTGACATTTGAATGTTTCTCAAGTACTAACCTACCGTATCTATAATGGTCAACATGAAAGGCTGACAACGACGATCATTTTGAAAAAGTGTAACCTGCACTGAGGCTAAAAGAGCCTCAGACATTGTCTATAGCTATTGTAGTTTTTTTATCGTAAAACTATATTCTGTCATTCATTGACATTCAATTATGCTTCATCTTATCAATATTATTGTCATCCGGTGTCAAATTTGTTCTTCAAACCAATTATACAATTATATTGTACATGCATACCTTTTATTTTTAAAGTAAACAGAAGCGTAATGTAAAAATTCGTATCAGGTAAGTGTATGTAACTGAATATTACTATTCCACTTTTTGTGGACATAGACTGTGGACGATAGAACAAGTTAAAAGCAAATTAGTTAAGGAGTCATTGAAACATTAACGTCAAGAATTAAGTTGAAGTTGTTTTTTTTTCATATGAACTGGGAAAAAAATGTGCAATGATACGTAACACTCATCAAAGCATGTGGCATGACACGCAGTCGCATTGATTAAATCAATTATTTTGTTTCTCCAGTTAATTCAACTCACTGTCATAATATGCATAACATATTATATAGCTACACTGTGAACAAGTAATGCTAATACGTACTTGAGGACATTATATACATATTATTTATTTATTATCTTGAAACCAATACTATTTCGCTACACTACTCATCATCATCATCGTAATCATCAAGAAAGCTAATGCGTACCTTAATTTCTGTTTATAACAGTAACACGAGTTCATAGTCAATAGTATCCTGCTCGATGCTCTTATCTACTATACTGCCAATTAATGTAAGCGAAAGCCACTACACGCGTAATATAACCCGTTGGTGGTATATACTGAACCGCTTAACACTGAAATAAAACTACATACATACATACATATATATACAGTGACAAATGGCATAAGGATTGTGTTTACTTATGCATGTATGTAGGTAGAACGAGTTTTCTTGACTCACTCAGGCTAGCTACAATCTGTATAAGCTTTCTGGATTCCAGCGCTATATTATTTGAGAGGAGCTCGATTAGAAAGCGTGAGGCTTATATAAAGAGCACGGCTTGCTCCCACATTTTGCTCAGTGATTCCCTGACAGTACGATAGTCTGTTTTGAAGGTTTACTGCACAGAGAGAGAGAGAAAAAAAAACGCACCTTGTTTACTTCTCTAGAGACGCACGCATTTTAGCGAGAGAGAGAGAGAGATAGAGATCAAAAGTATCAACAAGTGCAAAGTTTCATCCTACCTACACAATACACTAAACAAAGACAAGTTTTTGCTTTGTAATTGAACCCAGGAAAAAAAAATCAGTATTTTGTCTCAGGGCAAACTTTTAAACAACAACATCAGAAGAGCTTGCAATCTACAAGTACCTGTTTCAACCTTTATTACATCTCCAGCCGAGACCAGAAACAGGAAAAGATGACGATAAAATCTAGATTCAACGCACCAATCATCGTGGTGTCAAACCGATTGCCTTTCATTCTTGTGAGGAAGGAGGATGGCACCCTTGAGCGCAAGCACAGGTAAGAGCACAAAAACCTTCTTCAATAATAATATTCCTTATTTGCTCGCGGTTGGCTTATTTTGAGGGTTTGTCAGGGTTTAGCATAGTGACATCATCAAGGCCGTCTTGTACTAAATGATTACATTATTTTAATTCTGTAGACCCACTTTTTTATGTAGTAAAATAAATGTGGTAATGCGCAGAAGAAACAAGATTGAGGCAGGTTTCATTGCAAATCACAAGTGCGAAATGAAGTAAAAGCTGAGAAAGTCTCACAAATAGGCAAATAATTGCTTTTGTTTTTTAGCAGAATTAATTAATTCACTTTACCGGTCTTAATCTTGGAACTATTTGCGACTTTTTATGGCAACTTGTCAAAGATATTTGACCATATAGCTGGCAATAAAAAGGCGGGGCTGTGAAAGACATTGTTGTTTGTCAAGTTTTATTAGCAAACTGTTATGTATAATGCTGATGAAAATACGTCTGATTGAATAATGTTCTATTTATATGCTAATTTCCATATCTAAACTAGTGGATGTTGTAGTGGCACCATGGTCAAGTGCGCATTTATTATTATTTATTATTATCACAAGAATAGAAAAAAGCAGAAAAAAAATGTTTTATGCATTACTGCAGCAAAACAGTTTAGTTTGCCAAAACATTTTTAATACGCTTGCACTTTATTGTTTTCTCATTGACTCGAGAGTCTAGAGTCGAGACAAGTCAGGGTCAAACAAGGAAAAAAATGGGAAAAAGATACTGGGTTTTGCTCTTTCTCATCACTTGTTGAACTTGTCCAGGTTGCCTATAAGTCTCCCCATAATAATTAACACGTTGGCCGCAGCAGAATATTGCATATTATCTGTCATAAAAGTGACATGTACCCACTATTATTAGCTTGCAATTCTCATTTGCTGCATTTCACAAAACGACATGCATCGATTAGAAAAATGCATCATAAATATTTATAGACATGTGCAACTTGAAAAGCTGAAAAATACATCATACGATACATTTTATTTAAATAATATGCGTTGCTCAATTTAATGCGCTTGTCCTTCACCACAGCCCCCGGTATTTGCAAAATAAAAAAAAACATTCAATGTAGATGTACACCGTGGCATACAAGTTTAGTATCTGAGAAGCTTTCTCCATTTTTCAAGTTTTCCTTGTAGACTCCACGTGTCATAATTTTTTTGTGAAAATAGAGTAAACAATGTAATGCCAGTCGTAAGTCAGGATGACGGGAAAATAACATTTTTCTTTGTTCAAGAAGAGAAAAGCAAATGTGCATAGCATAATGTTTCTTTAATCTTTTGAGAGCATCTGTAGAGTACAAAGGTTATTCATGTTGTTGTTGTCCTGCTTTACAAACAACAACCAAAAAAGATTGTGAATGCATACACACTAACCGCTGAACATGCTGGTACCGAGGCTGGTAACCTTTTTAGTGCAAAAACAAAAAAAAAGACTCTGATGCTGTTATCAAATTAGACAGATAAGCAAAAGGACATGTATAAATACATTTATTTGCCAATAAACTTTGCGCATAAATACACACTAGACGTTGCTGCAACAAATCAAGGAAAATTGAAGAGTATTCAGTGGCACCTTTTTACTTGGTAGATACCCACCATCAGCGATAATTACTAATTTATAATGATATGCGTGCTTAAACTGATTAGTAATCAGTGATTACTTTATGTTGAAATTTTCATAATTTTATGTACATTTAATTGTTACATTAAGTTTATACGATAATCTGCTCATTTCATCTGTCAAAGTAGATTGACATTCCTGACATCCGTTGGTGCTGATAAGCTCTTTGGGTGTCTCGGATGAGACCCTCTTTACTTTTTTTAGAGTGGCAAATAAAATGACGCAAACATATTATTAGAATTCCTTAATTTACGGGTTTGGTTCTGGAGGTCGAGTGTCGGAGCATGCATATAGATTTTGAATGAAAATACAAAAAATACCAACATACGTATACGCACTCATTTATGGTTTACTCAATCAAAAAAATTGTAAATGCGACGATTTTAATTGGAATGCTATTTCTCTTCTTTCCTCTTGATTTATAGCGCTGGGGGTTTGGTTACCGCAGTTTGCCCAAGCGTAATTGAATGCAAAGGAAAATGGATTGGATGGCCTGGTATTCAGCTTAAACATGAGCTTGAGCCCATACCAGAGTCTAACCCTGGCGACAAAACACCTACAGCAGGCCTTCTGTCAGAGCAGGTGGAACCTGTTCAAGTTGAAGCAAAAATGTTTGACATGTTCTACAATGGATGTTGTAATGGAACCTTTTGGCCCCTTTTCCACTCCATGCCTGATCGTGCAACCTTCTCCAATGAGACATATGAAGCGTATAAGACTGTGAATGACATTTTTGCTGAGAAGATTCTAAAGGCGCTCAGAAATTGTGTGACTCAATTGGATGCCGAAGGTCGCACTGATGCTGCTCCTCTAATTTGGATCCATGATTATCAGCTCATGCTTGCTGCCACCAGAGTTCGACGGGTGAGTTTTATAACAGTCGATTATTATAAATTATAACGAAATGATGATACTTTGCCCTGCTTTCTATAATCTACCTACCTACGCAAATCGTGCTAATCATGACATTATTAATGCTACAATGCTTGAAACGCAGTTCCGATCAACTCAAGGTCTTTAGACACAAAAAATGCATGCTCATATGGGGCAAAATAATACTAATCTTTTTTTCCCTGATGGGCCATTATTTATCCAAACAGTAATTTTGTCACTCAAAAAGAATCATTATTTGTATTGAGTATCAGCTGTCAAAAGCGTGATTACTGTGACCAGTAGTAGTAGGCAATGAAAGCATTAACACAACTTCATATCATCACCCGACGACGATTCCCATTGATTCGTCATCACAAACCATGAATGACGTGACACGCCAAAAGGTTACAGTTTGATTTAATTTTGCATAAATATTTTGTAATTTTTATTGGTTCTCAATGAGCAAAGTCATTCCAATTAACTACAATGCGAGTGGATCGTATTAGAAGGAGCAAATGTATATATGTGCATGTCCCGGATAAAAAGAGACGGAAATGTTTCAATACCAGCAAAATATTTACACTTAGACTTTCCACCAGACACATAAACATTTCCTCTACGACTCTTTTCATGGTTGCAGTAGAGTGACTTTCCCAAATCGACTTCTGGTAACGGAAATAATGAGTTTAAGAGTTTATGAAATAGTCAGGCTCCATGTGCATGCACAAAGCTAACAGCAGAGTGTTAGGCTTATTGCTCTCTACATAATACCCGGAGCGACCTACTATTGCCAAAAAATATTGCTGTTATCGTAAAAGACGGCATGCCGGCAACACGTGAACAGTCATCATAACATGGTTTATTTACACACGCTGTTTTTGCTATGCAATCATGTTTGCAACCTGCTTCAAGCAAAGCAAAAATACAACAGTGTGTCTTTTGTCGCAGACTGTAATTTAAATATAGTGAACTTTCTTTCATAATAACAAGATAAATTATTTTGTGTTTACGACATTAACATGCAATTAGTCCTGCCCTTAATGGCCTAACAATTTTTGCACAAATGTCATCGACTCCCTAAATGGCAATTGAAAAAAAATCGATCAATGCAAAACTCAAAATATCATGCTTGGAAATAAACAACATATTATTGAACAAGTACACGTGTCTTGCGCATGCTCACGATAACTATATATTATTCTCATGTTAAATCATATCCACCGGGAAAACCCGGAAGTTGGGTTTAAAGCCATGAAACAAAGTATGATTAGGTACTGCTATTTTTGTGCCTTTTTAAATATTTTCACATGCTAAACTTTGCCAATTTAATATTTTAGGTGGCTGAAGAAGAGGGGCTTCGATGCAAAATGAGCTTTTTTCTCCACATTCCTTTCCCATCATGGGACATTATGCGAATCTTTCCTTGGGACGATGAAATTCTTGAAGGAATCCTTGGTAAGACAAAAAATCTTTTTGTTTGCTTTGCTTTTATAAAAACCATGTTGTCTCATCTCATCTTATGTAACACTATCACTCGATATAATTTTATTATTATTATTGTTACCACAGTCAGTTGAAAAGTAGTAATCGACAAAAACAAAAGCATAATATATAAATTTTAGACAAGTCTAGGTCGGTGTAATGACGCTATTTCAGCATGTATTTTTAAAGCTTTCAGTCAGTCAGACCACTCTATTAGTACAAGCTGATAATTCAGACAAACTCGTGCAACTATTTTTATGCTTACGTTAAACCTTGAAAAATGTAAAGAATCAACACTATAAAAATTCAAAATATAGATATTTGTCGGGAAACCACTCACCAGAGTTTGTACGTATCTTGTTTGTTGGAGTTGTTGCACTGTTACAAAACTGGTGCAACGTGTCCCGTATCTCTGCCTTTTTTCAGGGTTATCTCTAATAGTATATCCATTTAATCTAAATACAACAACAATGTTGCCTCGGACGAATTACCCTTTCCAGACTTTATAGGTATAATGTTTTATGCATGAGTGGTGTCTTACACAACAGCAGTAGCGATAAACTAGGCCAAGTCATACCATACCCCACTAAAAAAAATGTAAGCACATCATTAGCACCAAAAGTTGCTTACATACCCAAAATGATTTTTGCGGCATAGGATGACGATCAGTGATTGGTATCTCATCGTCTATATAGAGGTACATCGTCCCTATCGTCAGATACGTGTGTACGTATACTATTTGTCATTTTTAAAGAGATACCAATCACCGGTATGAGATGATTTAATTTACTAGTCTTTTAGCTGATGTTGTTGATGACGATATAAATACCAATGTTAAAATACACACCTACATGCATGGCGTGTCATTATACTGCGCTGTTTACAGTTGTCATCATCATCTACAAAATCTTCTCATTTTCAAGTGGCTGAAGTAAATTTAGATCTCTTTATCATGGTGGACGATACCAACAATACAAATTTATTCGTTAGCACTTTTTTGCCTCGTGTTTGATTTTTTTTTTCTTCAAATAAATGGTTATGTAAGAGTTGGTGCAATTATTATACATATTTGTTGTTTTTGTTTAAAAATAGGTTATACATTGAAAAATGCATTTTGCTTCAGGTGAACCATCATTTGATATTATGATTCATGATGCACAACGTTCTTAAAATTTATGCCATAG
>JAHZMZ010002136.1:0-15719 GCA_027743805.1 Lepidocyrtoides sp. E14
GCAAACGGAAGGGTGATGTCAGGCGACATATGGGCATAATGCACTGGACTTTGAATCAGCAGCTCTTGAAATCTACTGTGAACAGCAGTAATGATGATGATGATTTCGCCTCTTCTGTTTCATTGAGATGCGATAAATGTCCTCCTCCTGAAGAAGAAGATGATGGCATCAATCTCTTTTCTTCTATGGATGAGCTAAACAACCATAAAGTTACAGCTCATGGAATGGTAAAATGCAAAGAATGTGAAGGAGTCTTTCTTGGCTTTGGATATTTGGAAAACCATCAGCTATTGTACCACAGTACCGATAAAGCAGATCCCAGTGCGTGGACATATAAACAAAACTTGAGCAATACATCAGCATTCAATAAAAATAGAAAAGCAACAAAGGTTTACCGATGCAAGTTTTGCCAAGAGACATTCGAAACAAGTGCTAAGCTAACACAGCATAATTTAGATAAGCATAGCAGCGAAATGTTCAAGTGTGACAAATGTTCCAAACTATTTGACAAAGTATCAAGTCTTTATCATCACAAGACGGAAATTCACAAGGAACCAGATAATCCGTACAAGTGTTTTCAATGCGACTATAGTAAGTAGAATCGGCATTAGTCGAAGAAACTTGGAATTTTTAATGTTTGCACAATATAGATCTAAAGTTGCTGTTCTCCTTGTAATTTATTTAGCTAATCGACATTACCGTGAAGTTTACCGTCATCAAATGCTTGTGCACCAAAAGCGTTCCCGTGTTGTCTGCGAATTATGCAGTTCCACCTTTGCCACTGAGAAATATCTAAAATGCCACAAAGCCCAAAAACATGGAACAGGTGACCTTAATAGTCACTGCAAACAGTGCAATAAAACATTTTCAACCCCTGATTACCTTTCTACCCATATTGCAACTGTTCATCTTGGACAATGGCGCTATAAATGTCCGTATTGCGAAAATGGCTTCCGTTGTAAGATGCAAGTTGAATCTCACGTGAATGCTGTGCACAAAAATGTACTTCCATACGAGTGCACAGTGGAAGGATGTATCAAAAAGTTCTCGACACCGTCAAAGTTGAAATACCATGTGGCGAGCGCACACGGTCCAAAGGTGTTTAAGTGCTCTTATTGTGATTATGGTATGCGTCTATTTTAAGGAACTTTGAAATAATTTTGAAGTAAAGCCTTATTGGAAACGATAATCATGCCATTTTACTTTGATTTACACAGCTGCTGGAAAAAAATCAATCATTACCAGTCACGAAAAGAAGCATACTGATATTGGTCCGCATATTTGCGATCATTGTGGCAAAGTGTATAACCAATATAAGTGTTTGTTGGTAAGCAGTTCTTTCTATGCATTCAAAATTAAAAGTTGTTTTGTAAATATGTGTTGATCTCTTAAAGTTTGGTTAAATATACTTGTCAAAATTGTAGCAGCATCTACGACTTGCACACAAGATCAGAAAAGCAAGAGGGATAAAGGCAAAGTTAACGTCATTCATCGCATCAGTTACCGCGGAAGAGAACAATATGTAAAAAAAATCAATTGTGCAAAAAAACTGATAGCTCATTTTCTAATGCTGCGGGTCTGCATAAGCAAAAGTTGTAACATTGAATTGTACAGGAAGAAATTTAGCTTTATTATGGATATAATAAACTGAGTAGCTTAAAACCAAGTAGCTCAAAAGGTTGTTCATTTCATTTTGTTTATCCGATTATAAACCTGAATGCAAAATGATGACTTACAGTACTGGTCTCCGTTGGGAAAACATTTGTCAATGTACCTATGCTCAATGCCCAACTCTATCGATTCTACGCGAAGGTCGCAGTTTCAAATTCAATATTATATTGGTATATTGTGAACATGGAGTATATATAGACGAAAGATATATTATTGGCCCCAAAAACTCATTTGGTATTCTGTCGATAATGAGCAGTTTGATATTTGTAGATATGAATGGGCCATGTACGAAGTAAATATTATAATCTATGATTGATTGCAATATATCGTCACGACGCCTGTGTCGTGACTCACGTGTCGCAACCAGTTTCATGGCACTAGATCATGTGACTCTAATGTTTACGGTTGTCTTTTTTTATCTACCTCGCGAAATGGAACCCGTCTTTTTCGAAAAGGTGAATTAACGCAAAAGTAGCAACTGTCCCCACCACTTGGAGCAGGGTTTAAAAAATAACGTCGTTGTAAGGGTCGCTCATTATGTTAAGTGAAAGAGCTTACATTTTTCTGGACTACTTTGTCCCAGCTTGTGCTTACATTGGCTCCATCCCATTTGATTGGAATCGTAAAACACGAATGTTTATCCGGTCATCCCGAAGTCATCGTCTCCTTCGCATTCACGCAATTACAATTTTCTTCCTAAGTGTTCTGTATTTAACCATGCAATCTATAAACTTTCGTATTAACCAGGACTTTGACAACTTCAACATCGTTTATGCAGCCGTTTGTGTTGTTTATGTAACCTATCAATTGTTTATAATTTTGATCCATTTTGAAGATGAACTCTTTTCTTTTCTAAATTCTCAGTTACTTTATTTCCGTCACATCAACGCTGTCTTCTTACCTGATCATGATCCCAATACGGATCATTTTACCCTCCTTATTGATCTTACGGTCTTTGTTATAGCCGTCGGGACAGGGAGCTTGGTTATTTTGCCGACACTCATTCTTCTTATTTTCCCTGACTTTCCCATATCTTGGGGCTACTATTTTCCAAAATCCTGGCCCTACGCCATTAGAGCACCATTGGTTCTTATGAAAAGTTTGTACACGTTTGTTTTCATAGCCTTGGGAGTTTTCAATTTCCTTGCAGAAGTATTCATTTATGGAGTCATCATGATTCCTTGGGTTACCCATGAACTACGAATGGGTTTACCTGCGTATAAATCAGTGAAAAAACTGAGACAACCTGAAACTTTGATTGTGGCATATAGAAGTATTCAGGTTTTACAGGAACAAGCTGTCATTCAAATTGGCGCTTGCATCATTCCAACGCAAGGGATTCTTACAAAGTTGGCCATAATCACTACATATATGGTCATCAGACATGGAGAGCAAATGCACAAGTATTCAAAGTGGATGTTGATTACGTGGGGGTGTGGTGCTGTTTTCATTTGGACAATTGCTTTATTCATTGGAGGATGCATTCATTTTTACGGAGAGAAAGTTTTGGAATCTTGGAAATGTCATCAATGGAGGAGTAAGTATGAGAGGAAAATTATGAGTAAATTTAGACGTTCTTGTAAACCCCTGATGGTAAACTATGGAACAACATACGTGATTAAGAGAAAGTCTGTTATGAAGTTCTTACAGAGCTTATCAAGGGGCATTCTGAGAACTCTACTTACTCTCTGACTCTGAATTATTTTACGCAATAAAAAAACCACTTTATGCTACAATTCTGTATCAGTTTATGTCAACCGTAGAAATTAAATTGCTTTATGGAGAAATAACGCTTATATTTTTTCGCTGTTTTTCTTTTTTGAGACTGAAAACGGAATAAAAAATTGTTACATTCATTTTGCTCGCAAAGTCGATGTGTTTCCATTTTATTTTTACTGGTTCTTTGCGTAATATACTTTAAATAATTACTGTTGATTTTGTGTAAAAATTTAATCATCACTATTAAATAATTTGATTTTTTTCTGATAGATGGATTTGTGTGTGTTTTGTTGAACAAAGACAAGTTATGATTGAATAAATAGACAATGTAGTTTATCAGTAGTTGACAATTTGAACAATTGAAAACAATAAGTAATTCTTAAAACAAAAATTGTAATATGAAAATTTGTCGCCCACTAATCGTATAGCATATTATTGTGCTGCGTGCATACGTCATTCCGTCGTTAAAGTTGACAGAGTATTTAAAGGGACTCTGACACCGCCCATGCTCTTCTTCATCCCTTAAAATCATTCATCAAGCTGCAACAAGCTACAACCATAATGTCATTGCAAAGAAATATTGGCCAGAAATATAACTTTTTAACCGTACTAGTTTCCATTTATTCGCAAATGAGCCTAGTCCCTTACTGTTTGGTATGGAACCACAAACAATGTACGGTTTCAATCAAATCATCAGCCTTGAAGAAGGTAATAAAGCTTCTTTTGGATTATTATTAGTCTCTGCGTGCCCCACCAGTAAAATGTATCTAATTTATGCGATCAACCGTTTCAGGTTTCCTGTGCCATTTTACAGATTATTGCAGTTATTCCTAGCATCAAATTCATAAAAGATTTATTAACGCAATTTTCAAACAATGGTGCTGACCTGGAAAAGCTTTACGGCATCTTGGAAAATACCATTTTCGTTAGTTTGCTTGTTTATCAAGTCTACTTTTGGTGGAGACGTCAATCCTGCTTGGGCAAATTGATCGATAAATTGCTCCCATCTATTCAACGTGTCACACCGTCAAGAAATAAAAAGAACTACATGATTTGCATTGGCTTCTGTGCGCTAAATTTCTTTGTAGCAATGATACATGAGTACCTGTATCACATGTGTCAAATTGAAGCAGAACAGTTTGAAAATTTGCTTCTTGACTTGATCTTTGACAGCGATGATATTTCTAGTTCATCCATACTAGACACTTTGCCTTTGTACTTACACTACACTCATCTAGGTGTGAAATACGCCACAATATTAGTGCTGACCATTATTTCATCGTTTCCAATGTTCTTGCATAGCGTTATTATAAGTATCCTGTTGGCAATAGAACAAATGTGGGAAACTAGCCGTAAACAACTACTTCAACCAGACGCTCCCTTTGAAACTGTACGAGTATTTTGTAAAGTAAATTAAATTGATTATTTTTTTAACGATTTTAAGAATCATAGTAAAACAAAGAAGAGGATTTATTTACAGGGAATTTCTCTTTATGCTGAGATGAAACAATGCATGCATCAATTCAACGAGCTGTTTACTACTCCAATGGTGATAATTTATCTAAACAACCTGACAAGTTTTGCAACGCTTCCAAAACTTGCGCTGTGTAGTGACTGCAATTACGTCGAACAGATTACCGAGAGAGTATTTATGATATTTTATGCTTTGACTACAATTTCTATTTGGAACTTGTCAGCGCAAATTCATTCTGACGTAAGTAAAATGTTCATGAGGACACACATTCAATTCTATTCTAAAATAGACTCATTCCATTTGGGAAAAAGTGAAAATGCGACTTGTTACTGCTGGTTTATTTGTTTCTACACATATTTCTGTGTAGGTGCTTGGAACAATGAGAATGTGGATGTATGGATTTCACCATACGAAAACAGCAAGCTTGAATAATTATTACGCAATAGAAGAAGAGAGGGATATGAAAGTAAGGTTAACGTTTAACCAGAGAATGAAATTGGTGTCATTTATTGGAGAGGTGGAAACTGATGAAGTGGGAGTATCCTGCAAATTTTTCACTATTACGTACAGTACCTTTGGGTCGGTAAGCAGGGATTAATGATTAGCGAACAGTGATGAAAAAAGTTACCATCTAAAGCCATAAGTTTCAAAAAATAAAAATAAATGAATTATTTTCTTTTGCAGACCATCGGATTGATAGTTACATATGCAATCGTCCTTCATCAATTCAGTCACACAGCGTAAAAAACTATAAACCATAAGCGACACATATGAAACAGCAATTTTAAAAAATGTCACAAGTTGAAACTTTCAACCTTGCAACAATTAGTTTATGCTATCCCTTACTACTTATAATAATGTAAACTATGCATGATATCTTTTTCCATGTACAATTTTATTGTAAGGAGCTCTCATCAGTATCAATCAACCATTAAAAATTTCAATTTGAAGTAACGACAAAGATACAATATTTTGTGGCACTAGAAAAACTTGTCAGCAAAGGTGCGAAAATATAAGCCCCATCGCCCCAATGCATTTTCTTCTGTGTGCTGCTCCGTAACGACCACATCGGTTGTCAAAAATGGAATAATAAGGATAGCAACATACACACAAATCGCACAGAAAATTAAACATTCCATAACATTCTGAATGACATGCAGACGTTTGACTGTTTTTCGCATGGTTTCATTATCCATTAGAATTTGCATTTGAGCAGATTGTAGCTGGCGATACTGATCGATTCGGGAAATAAATTCAGCAGAGTAGTGATTAAGATAAATTTGGCTGTTTGGAGACTCAGGTAGAAATATTTTTGAGGCAGTGGAAGAAGACGTACGACAGAGATCGCTTGCATCACAAAGGAAGACACGGCATATTTTTCGCGTAGAGATCAGATCTGGACATTGGTCGGATAGCATCTATTAAAAAAATTAGTAATGAACCATGAATATTTCATTTGAAGAGAACGTCAAAATCATTGTTACATAATAATTTTGAAATGTCATTCACAAACTTTAAAGAATGTATTCAACGTTTCTTCCGAATTCTCCGAATTTTCTTCGTGATCGTTAGTTGTGAAGTAAGCTGGAAAGAATTTGATGGTAAACTGATCGCAGACTACATTTTCCTTTGTGGGATGTTTTTCAGTTCCAACATCACATTTGGTCGTAGTCCAAATAGAAACTTGTCCTTGAGGTGGAATCACTCCCGATCTGGGACGAAAGGAAAAATGATCCCGAGCAGAAGTGTTGCAATAGATTTTAAATGCTTGCCTAGAAGCTGTTGGATTTTCCAACTGGAAAGTAGCAGTGAAAGGTTTATTTGATGGACAGGGAAAGAACCTGAAAAAAATTGATTTTTGAACAAGAATCAGTGTCGACTTTTTGTTGTGGGGTAGTCTGATTTTGCAGAGGTTGCTGTTCTCCTTAACATTTGTTTCTTTTGGAAAGATGTCATGTTGTTTGCCACACTTGGTCCTGCAAACTGGACAATCTCCAAAAGCACCTGGACCGTTAGATGATAACTGATCAGGAATATATGGCTGAGCAGTAAGATCCAAAGAAAAAATCACTTTTGCCTTTCGCCGATTTCTTCCTGGTCTTAACTTAGCAGAAATATTTTCATTTTGAGGTTTCCTACCATATAACTCTAAAACTGGATAATTTTCTTCGTCCGATTCGAGGCAAAATGAGAAATCAGTCTCGTAACAATATTCTTGAGCATTATCATCCCATCCTAACGGACAACATCCCATCTCATCTCGCTCAACTTCTGTCATCGTGAATATGTTATGGTTTTACAAAACTTCAGTAGCACTAATGCAAATTAATTTGTATTTTGAAAACTAGTGGACAGCAAAATAGTCATTCTCTTTTCAATGAAAAGCCAAATTAAAAAAAATGTTTTTGGACTAAACTGGAGTCTTGCCGCTGTGTGTTGCTTAGATAATAAAGACAAAGAAAATGACGTACTGTAGTAATATGCATTTATTTATATTATGCTACCAATTTGATTTTCTATGTATGACTGCAGGTTTTTTGTGAAAAACATTGAAAATTTCAATTTGAAACACAAATGCATAAATACTATGACCAAGATGAATGCTGTTTACGTCAATAAATGTAGAAAAACAGCAAATACTAAAGAAATAACTGAAATGAACTGAAATCCCAATCATTTTGTCAAAAAATTACAGTATCAATAGCGTCAGTATAATGTCAGCTCAAACTACTCTTTATATGAAAAATCCTGTCATTCAAATGACAAAACATATAGATATGACTGGAGAATATATACACACCACATGACACCTGCTACTAAAATGCAAGGTATAATGTCGCAAACGTGAAATCAAATTCCACGTTTTATTACCACAGGAAAAAAATATAAAAATTGTCTTACCACATAACAGGAAGTTATGCCGTTTTTGCTACTGAGGAAAGTGATTTTTTGGATTTTCTCAGTGAGGGAGGCCGTGCATTATAGTGCATAGCATGAAAGAAAAAATAATCACATCAAAGTTGTCTATTCCCCTTTTTGTTTATTACTGTGCATTAATATTACTGCTCGTTTTTAGTGTTTGCGTAAAGATAAATACATATACACTAATTATTTCTCATAATGGAATTGTAATGTTTATCTGATTTAAAATTTTACATCTTAAATTCAAAATATGTGTATGAATTTTACGCTTGCACTGACACTGATCGTGTCGGCGTTCACCTGTCCGGTCTCAACAATACCATCATCCCGTGGTGATAGAATGCCTTGGAAGTCAAATCACGTGGAAAAGTCTGAACATCATTATGAAGGTTTTTTATGTTCATAATTTAAAAATGTACGTTTTTTATCGTCAACAAATGGCAAGTATTTTATTTCAACTATTAATTTCCTGAACAATTCAGAACAGGACTTGCCATCTAATGTCTTTGACCTATCTCGAACCCCATGTATTGACTATGGAGCGGACGACAATTTTCTAGTAAATTTTGATCCACACAGGAATAAACGTAGTACTCAGGAAAGTCACTCTGTGCGGAATATAAAAAGGGCATCGAATCTGACACTCCTTTTGCCTGAAGACACGAAATGTTTCAACATGTACGGTTCACCGTTCATTTGCAACCATTTGGAGTTGACATATAATGGTGATGGCATAGGAATGTACCTACAGTTTTTTAATGTGTCTGGAAGCAGAAAAGAATTTGCACTCAATGTTCTAGGACCAGAATACGAAAAAGACCGACTTTTAAATTTTAATTTATTCCCAATTTCATTCGAATTATGTGACAAAAATGATGAACACTTGAGGATAAAGCACTGCTCAAGTGACTTTACCTTGAAATGGGGTAAATTGACATAACATCATGGAATTAAATTTTCAAATTGCATTAAATATAATAATATTTCTGCTTTGTTTATACATAGTAATGTTAGGCAAAATGACAACATTAGGCGTGAAAAACGACAGTTGTGTTGATCTTCCAAAACATCAAAAACATTCCAAGGCCCGTACTGAATTATTCATTGTTCGTAATCATGGATCACAAGGAGGAAATATTTGCTTGGAGGCATTTTCAGAAATTAAGTGCAAAGGCAAACTAACTCGTATTATTCTCCCGTACACATTTGATAAGTGGGATGAAGATGCGGATTCTGCAAAAATTTGGGAATATTCACAGGATTCTACTGGAATTCCAGTAGTGGATACTAATATTGTTTCTATTCGAAGGTGCTCATTCTGTCTGCAGGAGGCCTCTAACTATGAAAATTTTCACACTTTGTCAACAACAGCCATAGCAGAATCTTTTATCGACACAAAGGAAAAGGATGTTCCAGAACGAAAATGCTCGTTTGATGATTGCGCACCTGTATTTTATTCCAGTATTGGGAGTTCGAAGACTAGTAACTGTTACTTTTTCTTCAATATCACCGATTGCTCTACACCGCCAATAGTTGAGGACGAATCAAATATTAACCTTACTCAGCTTCTTCCGAAACTGACGAAAAAATATCCATCTTTTCGGGACTGGGCCGTAGCAGCATGCAGTTATGACCAAGAAAAAGACAGTGTCTGCTTTAGCCCCAGCATGCCCAGAAAAGGAATCGAAGAGGCTTTAGCAAAGTTAGCAACAAAACGGAATGCCCAACAGCAATTTAGTACACTGGAAGTTGCTGCACTGTCAGTTGTAGGATCGGTGGCTTTCATAATGTTTATCGTAGTTATCATCATGAGTATCATGTTATGGCAAAAGAAACGAAAAATTCGTGCAATAAGGCAAGGTAACAGAGGCTTTCGTCCAAATCAGCAAAGGCACCGGAATGTACATCAAAGTGATGGGATTGAAGAGAATGACTATGTAAACGATATCACTGGGCTAAGGGCACTGTGTGCAAGCTTTGCTGATGGATATGAAATTCCAAGAGACCGCATAAACATTGGTAATATCAGAGATAGCTCTGCCAGTATAATTGGCGTTGGTGAATTTTCAATCGCATTTAAAGGAAAGTTAGAGCCACAAGGAAAAATTATAGCAGTCAAGACAATGAAAACAGGACAGGCAAACACGAGAACAATAAAAGGGGCATTGAAAGAATGTCAGGTTTTTAAGCAGTTGGGGAAACATCCAGGAATTTTGGAGTTTTTGGGGGTCTGCACAGAAAATGTGAGGAAAGGGGAAGTATTCATTGTAATGCCGTTTTGTGAAAAGGGCTCTCTTAGAGGATTCTTGGCGCAGCAAAAGAGCCATTTTGTTAGTTTGGTACAGGAAGGTGAATGGATTAACGACGATAAAATGTTAGCCATGCATAAAGCCTACAATTTAAAACAGTTTATTTTTTTTAAATATCAGGCATTTTAAACTAATGGTTAAGTTATTATTTTAACAGGAAGAATGCACTGGAGTCTAATGTATCTATTGAGAGTGGACCACCTGTAAAATTCAATACGATTCAACTGTTCAAGTGGTGCCTTGAATTATGCGATGCAATGGAATTTTTGGCAGTACGAAAGGTATGAAATTGATAGAAAACTGGGTTAACTAATGAATGAACGACTCCAAATTCCCTGAAACATATATTATTGCACTATATATTTCTATTATGTATTCGATGTGAATTAGATTGTTCATGTGAGCTTGTCGGCAAGAAATGTCCTGTTGGATGAAAACTATTCTTGTAAAATTTCTGACTTTCACTTGGCAAAAGTGCCAGGGGACGTGATTCCCAGTGGAACTGTTACTACTATAAACAGGAATTTCAATAAGGTATAGTGATTTGAAGAAAAATGGGGAAAAGTCATCAATACATTTTTCAAGAAGTCTTACACAAATTTTTCAACAGGAAAGAATTGTTCCTTGGCGTTGGTACGCAGTAGAATCTCTTTTAGATGACGTATTCACAACACAGTCTGACGTGTGGGCGTATGGAATTACCATGTGGGAAATTTTCTCGCTCGGAGCAACTCCCTACCAGGAGTACGGTTACGGATCTGAGTTTACACTGTGCATAAAGCATGGATACAGATTACAAACACCAAATTTCGCGACTGTTGAATGGTATTTATTTATTTACATGTTTTCCATACACTTTAAAAAATATAATCATAGCATGTGGCGACAATATTCCAGTCAAGTATATGCATTTGCTTCATCGTTTACAGCTATCAACTTATGCTCATGTGCTGGTATGATGCTCCAGAGAAGAGACCTACATTTACAAAGTTGAAAACAAAGTTGGCTGCAATGATACCTGAACGAAATGTTCCACTTTCGCCAGGGCCTTTCCAGGTTATAAGGTCTTTGTCTAAAAATAGTACATGAAATAAATTAGTGAATTTTACAGATGAAATGAAAAATAACATGTTGTTTATTGTTTGTATGAAAGTACTTTCCTAAGAACGGAATCAGAATGTTGCTTCTCAAGGGTTGATGTAAAATCTGAGTATTACTTTTTTAGGCAAGCCAAATCCTAAGTATTTTGTGGGGTATTCTGCATAGGTATTACACTAAGCATGTTTCCTGTAAAAATTGTTGTAATAATAATTCCAATTCCAGTACAGAAACGTGTGTACTCAATTTTAATTTAACAATTATTGCTTATTTTATTATTATCTCCCTTGCAATTTAAAAGCCATGTTTATACTATTTATTTTAATGGACTCAAATTAACAATTTTTGGTCGTGTCCTATGTACATACCTCAAAGAAATAACTGGCAGATAGTTTAATTGCTTATAAACAATCAGTAAGCAATGTTTTCTTGTACTGTAAAATGAAGTTTTGCAATAATATCTAGTGTTTTACTTGGTTAATATCAGTGTATTAGACGAAATAACTTGCAATTTGGAAAAATAAATAGCTAGCAATTTTTATTTTAACTTTTTGCAATGTAATAATTTTAAGAATTCCCTTTCAACCATGCACGCTAATAAAGTTACCCTAATTTAGTATGCAAATGTGGCTACCCCATTCACATATAAAATTCAAAGGTCATCCTTTGGCAGGTTAGCAGTCCAAGATTTACAATTCGAAATAAATCGTTCTATTTGTCAAAATTTTATCCAATGACAAAAAAAAATCATGGATAATGTGTTGTACAATGGCAATTGGACCGGTTTTCTTTATTTCTGTTTCTGTCCTCGCTCACTTCACTTCTTACTATTTACTATTATCGCTCCAGTCATTTCAGCGACTTTTGTATACGTTGCCATTATTTTGTCTATCACGACTGTTTTGAAATGCTGAGTAATCGAATTTATTTATTTCTAAAACTGTTTGTTCCTGTGTTTGCGTTTATCGGCGCAATTCCATACACATGGGATCAACACCGTCGCATTCTTCGCTTGTCCACACATGCTCAGAAAACAAAACGCGTAAACGCGTTTTCTATAATTCTAACCCTTTCGTACTACACAATTCAGACTATGCGATATCGTCATCTTGGGAACTATGATTTTTTTAACCTCTATTACGTGGCGAGCTGTATGGCCGTTGTAGTAATTCAAGTGGATTTTGTCTTGACAGTTTACGAAAGCGAGCTGCTTTATTTTGTCAACTCGCTCTTAACCCATTCCCGTCGCATGCATGGTACATAATAAACAACATGAACTTGTTCTTAATAAATTGCTTGAGATTACTTCAGTACTAATTCCTTTTGATTTCAGATGAATTTTTCCCTAACTACGACCGGGATGCCAGCGTCGGTTCAAAGCTAATTGATGCAGGTGCACTTTACATTCTATTATCAATTACCGGTACCTTGATATTCACCATTGTGGTTCTCGCTTTATTTCCAAGAGCACCTATTTTCTGGGGTCATCTTGTTCCAAAATCTGCTCCTTTGATAATCCAAATTCCGATTGTCTACATTTTACCAGTGTGCACACTTGCTCCTATATGTTTTGCTGTGTGTCTTTTGGTCGAATGTATTTACTTTTACGCAATATATATGGTTTCCTTCCTTTCCTCGGAACTTTTATTGGAACATCGGCGACAGAAGACACCTTATAATTCTGTTGACAGATTGAGAAGACCTTCGACGCTGATTCTGGTCTACAAGACTCTTGAAGTTCTACATAAATGCTTTATTGGCAATCTGGGCCTATTTCTTTTACCAACACAAGCTGTTGTAGGTAACATGACTATCGTCGCAACCTACATGTTACTACGGCACGGGCATTCCATGAAACCCATTACGATATTTGTTCTTACGAGTTGGACACTTGGAGCAGCTACATTTTGGGGACTTGTTTTACTTTTTGGTGGATATTTTCATATTTATGGGAAAAGGGTAATAAAGTCTTGGAAATATTACCATTGGGACAATAGATACCATGCTCGATTAATGGGCAGGTTTACAAAGTCGTGCAAGCCACTTACAATCAGTTTTCGGAGTACTTTTGTAATTAGAAGGCTGACTGTATTCAAGTTTATGCGAGGTTGTTCCAAAGGAATTTTTAGAGCCCTTTTAACATTGTAGTTGAAAAACAGTATTATACTAAATGCACATTATTTCTTTAGTGTTCATAAGTCTTTCAAATTTATTATTTCTCCGGTTTTTTCAAAAGTTAAAGTACAAGGTATGTACACATTCTTAAAATTAGTAAACGCACAAAAAGATTGAAAATTATCCGAGCATCATTTCATTCCACAGTTCATCCACCGATTTCCCTGTCAGTCTCTTAAAGTCTAAAACATTAAAAGTATCTTCTCTGCACTTTCTGTTTAACCAATAAGTAACATTCTCTCCCTCTAGCAAATGTCTTTCGTTCATCCAGTTTATAAAATATGCAGATGTCAACCAGCCTTGCTTGTAACTTTTTCCGTTTCGAGGTTTGCCTGGTTTCCTTGACGGTTCTACGTGCCAATACCATGCCCAGTCTGCAATACCAATTTTTACCCATTCAGGACAAGACTTGCCTTGGTACTGCTGAACAATATGGGTCATACTTTTCACCCAAAATTCCATGTCCTGATTGCCCCGAAAGTAATCCGCTGCACCGACAATTCTCTTTTGCCTCAGGGAGTGATATCCGATTGCTCCCCTCAGTGTTGGAGTAAATGAGATTTTAATTGTGTCTACAGGCTGAAATGTAGAGGAGTTTAACTTTTCAGCAAAATATGGATACCAGTATTCCAACGTAGCTTTGACCTTTATTCCAAAATCATTCATTTCTGGAACATGAGTCGTGTCAACTTTCACAGAAAAGGGCACTACTTCCGTCATCATTTCCTTCCAAAAGGTGTCTATAGTTTTACCCAAAGTATGTTTGATAGCTATATCCTTATATGTACCAGCTCTACAATTCATACTCAGCCAGGAAATCAGTTTTGCATCAAGTTTCCCATCTTTTGTAACTACCCATTTTCTGTTAAGGTAGTTAATGAAATAGGCAGCCGTCTGGTAGCCACTTGTGTAATGTTCACTGGCCCATGGCTTGTTGGGCTTCTTGTTTGGCTCAAAAACATAAAATCTAACCCAATCAGCAATGCCTTCGGTTATCCAACGTGGACAATTTTCTTTCGAATCCCAGGGAAATTGTTGGATAATGTGGACAAGCTCATGAACCATCGACCCAATGTCATTTGGATTCTTTCTGTAGTACTCTGCAGAGCCAATGATAGTTTTTAACTCCCAGATTGAGTATGCAACTCCGTTGTAACTGGGATCAAAATGAAGGTGAACTCGCTGAACTTCTCGGAACTCGTCAGAATTTAGCAGATTTTTGATTGGAGAATACCAATTTTCCAGCACATTCTTGACTCTAGATCCAAATTCAGTAAGGTCGGGAGCTTGACTTGCATTAACTTCAATGGTCACCTTTCTAGAATTTACCATTACCACATTCCAAACGACTTTTTGAAAGCATGCAAAGTGAGAATCGTTCACAAACGTATTTTCAGCATTTTCGAAATGGTTAACTTACCTCGAGTAAGTTGGAAGCTACCCAGCATTGCCAAAATTGACACAATCACTACTCTCATTTTAAAGCTGTGTAGTACCAAAGCGTTCTCGTTTGTGACTTTTAATGACTCTACTACACCGAAACACTGGTAATTCCCACAACTGAACATATTTGGTCTGCAATGCATTTTCATTTATGCAAGTTTCATAATAACAGTTTACAACATTGGTAATGGTTAGTGTTTCCAGTCACTAGAATCCAGAGCGTTTATAATCTGAGAAAGCGTTATAACAATTATGAGTCTCTTCTTGGTACATACATTTATCATTTCATAATCATATTGCTATCACCATTTAGATAGCACACAAAAATATTTTGTCCTGCCTGCCAGTAGTACATCTGGAAAGTAAGTCGATAGAACATACCGCATATATGTAATTGCTAATTGCTTTTACTAGACTCATGACTTGAAAGAAGTGAGGAATTTTCTTTGAATTCGATGGCTCACAAACTAATTTGTTTATTTGCATAATAAACGCTTTCCAAAACTGGTATAAACGAGACCATCACAAATTAAAGAAACAAATGACAGCAGTCAATATATTACTACAACAAAATCATATATACATAAATCATATAAATATCCGTTCCATCCAACTACCATAAAATACAAGACTTTATGAGTGAAGCTATGAAGCAAGTCGGTTTCTATTAGCAGTGCTAATTTAGCACTGAATCTCTACATAAAAATAAAAGGTGTTAAAAATAGTGTTCGTTCGGCAAATACATTATTGTGGGAATTGTGGCATACAGTGTTTATCCAAAGTTTCAGAGAGTTGCACAAATAACTGAAATTGAAACAGTTCAGTTTTGTATAACATCCTACAAAAAAAAATGCCAGTATGGGGTTCAGACTTCAAATGTGACATTTATTATGTCCAATACATTGTTG
>JAHZMZ010002138.1:0-14231 GCA_027743805.1 Lepidocyrtoides sp. E14
CACGTACATACACAGCTAGCAGCAATAATTCCATATAGTACACGATTTTTTCAAAGAGCATCAGCTCCGTTCTTCATCTCTGATCTTGTTCATCGTCTACTGTATGTTTTCAGAGTCCCCTCCTCACTTAAATTCCACACACTCCTCATCTGCTCTACTCTATTCTATTGTATTTGACGATCATGTTCTGTGTGAACACCAAAAGAGAAGATTGAGCAGGCAAAAAAAACTAGTGGTTTTGGTTTTTGTGCGCTGCTGCTGCTGTTGTTGTATAGGTTTATAATGTAGGTATATAAAATGTATAATATGACGACGACGACGACAACGAAAGAGACGGAGAGTGAGAGAGAGAGAGAGAGAGAGATTGTACGGGTGATGCAGATTCCATCAACTGATAGGATATACGCGAGCAACTGATGGCAAGTCAGATACGAGAGGATGGCAATACACCACTTACAACAGCCTCCTTTTCTGCCTCTGAGCATCACTCCATTATAGTACATCACATCGCATCTCTCTGGCTTTTGTACGACGCACATCATCATCATCATATCGCTGCTTGCATTTTAGTCTTCCTCCTTTTCCCCTTCTTTTCATTTTCAACATTGCCAACCTCCTCTTTCTCATTCTTTTGGTTTTGAAGCTTTTTGTGAGTCACCCATCACATCATCAAATAACACAACAACAAGCTGTACACAGAGCAGGCTATGTATACATATAGTCATTTTCTTTCTTTTTTTTCTTCTCCCGTTTTTTCATAGTCTCTCTCTCTCTCTTCTCATCTGTAAATATCACAGAGAAAAAAAAAGAGAGCGTCATGTCACACGCTTTAAGTCGTTCGTTTTGTACAAATCGGATACAGATGCTTCCTTCCATGGAATTTCTAAAAAAATGTGACATGCTGTCTCTTCATCTGCCAGTCTCATGTTTTGCGCTCTTTTCATTTTCACTCTTGGTTCAAAAGCGAAAAAAATCATGCCTACACAATGACAATTGACAATGTTCTTGTACATGTACACATTCAAACTATGTATAAGCGTATTAAAAATCTCTATTTTTGCTTGGTTGTTGTTGTGATTTATACATTCATTATATGTTGCCTTTGAGGAAGTAAAATGTACATTTTATAGGGGGAATGTGAAAAAAATTTTATTTCAGTTTAGCAGTAACAAAAAAAGGAACATTGTATTCGGAATAAAATAAAATGGCTTGTTTGTTGATGAGTGAGAATGAGATTCTGAAAAGGTGGAGTATATGAAACTGCATTTGATCTGATGAAGATGATATGGCTGTAGCCTTTGTTAAAAGGCCATTCGTAATAATACAAACAATATTGTAGCAATATGTAGCATGTAGATATGTAATTTTTCCACAAATAAATATTTTTTTTTTTTGCTGGTCACAGCATTGTATCCTGTACATAACATGGAGTATTCTATATTACACGCATTTTAATATTCAACAAACAGACGAAAAGAAGATGATGTTGATGAGGATTTAAGTTTGATTTTTTTTTGTTTTTGTCTGTGTAGTGCCGTAGTAGAGCTACTGCTTCTTCTTCTTCNTGGAGTATTCTATATTACACGCATTTTAATATTCAACAAACAGACGAAAAGAAGATGATGTTGATGAGGATTTAAGTTTGATTTTTTTTTGTTTTTGTCTGTGTAGTGCCGTAGTAGAGCTACTGCTTCTTCTTCTTCTCAGGTGTCTTGTCCTTCTGTCTTTCTTTCTTACTTAATTCTCGCCAAGCCAAATTCTTTGCTTCTTCTTATTCTTCTTCGCTTCAGCTACCAAGATGATTACACTTTTCAAATATACAAAAGCAACTTCACCAAACCACCACCACCATCATCATCATCATCAAAAGCAACACAATAACAGCAGTCTGGTCTAGCCAGCCTTCTCAATAATATTATATACGAAACAAACTAGCTAACTCTTTTTTTTACATGTTCCTTTTTTCTTGGCTTTTGTTTCAGTTTATTCAAAACACAAAATGTAATGTGTAATACACAACATGAAAACATGTGTAGTGCATTATAACACAGAAAATGCATTTTAGCAAATTTTCAAAAGAAACTTTTTAAAAAACATTTACATTTTCTTCTTTTTTCCTTGCATAACAGTCTATACCGTATTATTATTGACTTGAAAAAAAAACTTTGTATATAAAAAAAAGATGAAAAGAAGTTAGAGTAAGATTGTCTTCTGGCCGTTAGTATTTTTTTTATTACAGCACGACATAACAACAACTGAGAGTAAATAAGCTCTTAAAAAGAAGACAAAGTAAACACCAACTTTTCTTCTGGTTTAAAGGAAAAGTAGAAGCGAGAATTTTTCAAAATATATTTCTTGCAACATTGAGCATAGAGTTTTAAAGAAAACATGGCATAATATTATAAATATATTCATCTTTTTTTCCATTCTTGCTCATCTGCTTGCTTCTCGCTCAATATGCATTCATGCACCGACAACAACAACAACACAGCCACAACAGCGCACCATCGTCATCATCATGATCATCTTTTTTCCAAACGATTATCTTATCTCGATCACAAATCACATCACATTTTCTTTCCTCCGCTATATTATGCGTCCTGTGACTCTACATTTATTCCATTTCCACCACTACACACTACTGCCGTCCTCATCTTCCTCAACAAAAACGAAAGGAATACATATTTGTACATAAATACTACGCATAGGATGAAGAGAAACGGTTAAATAAAATTATTGAATGCATGCACACTTTAAATTTTTATTCAAACGTACATTACCGTACATATACAAACATACGTACGTTCCATAGCTCTTCTCGTTTGTCGTTTTATTATTATAAATATTAATAACAAGTGCCACATTGACATTCTCATCGTTTCGTAATAATGCAGCCAACTATAAAGACAGCAGCAGCAGCAGCGGAGAATCACAATCATACACAATGGCGATCAAAGAAGGAGGAAGGAGAAGGAAAAAAACGCACTTTAAATTGAAATCCATGTCGTTTTCATTTAAAAAGTTAAAATGCATTTTCTTTCTGCGTTTGTGATTTGTGATTCAAGCGCGTACCTGATGATGAAAATGAACAAAAAAATACATATCGCGCCGCAGTGAATAGCCTCTCTCTCATGTTCTTTTTTTTATTGTGCTTGCACATAGAAGGTTATTATAGAATCCATTATACTATTATAAAAGTGCAATCTTCTTTACAATAATAATAATAACAGCACAAAAAAGACAGACAGAGAGAGCGAAGAAAGTCGTGACAATATTCTTGACTTTTTTTGCCGTGATGCTCTTTGCTATTTTCTTGTCCTGTTCCCTGCCTGTCCTCCTCTTCTCTTTTTGAAATCACCTCCTTCTCCTCCTCCTCTACTTCTTTTGCTAAGATGAAGAGTAGCAAACAATGAAACCGAACAGAGCATGCGTTTTTTTTTGAATTGTTCCTTTTCATTTGAAAAACATGACCATGATGAGGATGGTGCGTGTATTACCATATGCACATGCTATAATAAGCATGAATAGAGCGCAAATCATGAAGAAATGGAGATTAAAGTTACAGATAAAATATCACATTTATTATTATTATTATTATCATTTTTTATAATTCTCTCTTTCACGATAATGTATATTATATTATTATTATGCTTGTAGCCGTGTAATATATGAAATGTTGTAGCGCTATTATTGTGTGGATTCCAAAGTTAATGCTCTTATTCAACTCATTTCGATTTTAAAAATGCGCTCGTGTAAAAAATATTATCCTCTTGTTCGTCGTCCAATGTACATACTTGTAAATATGTACATTGAGTAGTAAAATCGACTATTTTTTTTTCTTTAAATATTACACATATACATAATTTGTTCCATTATTATTATAACTTTTGCTATTACAGAGTCAAAAGTAAGGTAGTATTAGTCGTCGTGATGGATGAACTGAAATGAAGTGAACTCTTGAAAATAAATGTATTTTTTTCTGACTGTCTGTCTATATACAAATTGTTGTGCTTGTACTTTTGCTGCTGTTGCTATTACATGCAGCATGGCAATCACCTACAAACTTTTGGGCCAAAGAGAAAACTGTAAAACTTCGCGTGTACATAACCTCTTCTTCTTCAGCCTCTTCATCATCATCACTCACTGTGCTGCATTTATTTTGCCTTTTGGTGTGTGCACAATGATGCACTTTTTTATTACTTTTATTCATAAAAATATTTATTCTCTCTCATCTTCCTAATCTCAAAAAAAAAAAAAAAAATGTTTCAAAATGTACAGTATTAACAAGCAAAAAATTACTCTGTATGAAATAAATGGTAATTATACTGTGATTACGTTACTTTTTTATTTTGATTGGATCATGTGCCAACATGTTGTACCTATATTTTTTATAACATATTATTCTCTTGTTTTTTTTCTTACAAAAACATGCACACGCCAAAGATATTTTTGGCAGTTTTTTTGTCGAGCCGTTCTAAGCCGACTGATTACAGACAAATTGGAAGAAAAAAGGCCGGCCGCTGTAGAAAATATCTGTATTTAAACAACCAGAGAAAACTGATTACATGAAATACGGCATTGATAAGAGTGTAGTATTGTAGCAGCAACAGCAGCAGCGGTACTATATTTTCAGAAGAGGAGGAAAAGTACAGTGCGATGCTGTGAAGACACTCCCATTTGACATGTGTTTATACACTCATTATTACACATAGACAGTCAATCGTAACAATACCATTTACAGGGTTCACTGAGCAGAAATTATGTTTTACTTTGTGATTCATACCAAATAATTGTACATTAGATATGCACAGAGCATCTCCCATATTTCAGTTTTCCTACTTGTTATACATTTCATACAATACCTAACAACTAGCGTAATCATAATAATAATAAAAACAACAAAACCTGATACAATTTATATGGTTAAATTAGCATGGCCACCGTGTGTATAAATATTATTAGAAATAATAAAAATAAATGCATTTGCGGTGTTAGTGGTCACACTCGGCCGCGGCAATGAAGTATCCTCATTTGTATTTCCCTAAATGCCTAAATACACATATACCTATTACCTGCTCTGCTGCTGCAGTAGCAGTAGTAGTATGGGAAAATATTAATGAACTTTGAAAAAAAGTAGAAGAAGAAAAACGTAACGCGTTAAAAGTTGCAAAACCACAAATATTTCTACTGCTGCTGCTAACCCTGCAAATCTGCGTGTGTTTTAATGAGCAAATAATGCAAAAAAGGAAAAGGAGCCCAACCCAAAAGTAAAACGCACACGGAATTTATTATTGTATTCTCATTTAGATTTTTAAGGTATAAAATACCCTTATGCATTTGCCTATGCATGAAGGTAGCTACCTATAAAGTGTATGTGCTGTTGTTCATCATCATCCTAGATTATCCTTTACACCATCTTGACACATGTAAACAACAAGAAACATTCACTCTGGGTGCTTTCATCTCACTTGTCCATCTAAAAATATGTACATACATAAAAAAAAGTATGCACCACCACTCCATTCAAAAAGGTGAATTCATAAAAAGATGGACTCTGCTCAGGTAATATAAAACAAAGTGATAAACATCTTGGACGTATTTCATTTTTGAGTATTTCTTTTTAGCTAGGTAATGTACACTGTGGTCAGTATATTTTCAGTCAGCTTCTTTGATAATTCTCTTTTTAAAAACTGCCAAAAAATACTAAAATGCACTTCAAGAAGAAAAGTAAGCGTTTCTTCTCTGTGCCATGATAATGTTCATCATAATACTGGTGACAATGCAATGTCATCAGAGCCGTCACCATAATCATCAGAAAGACATTAAGAGCGGTGATGATGATGATGACGGTACAATATTTTTCTTCTCTCCATGTTCTCGTGGTATATAGTTAAGGTTGCATAAAGTACATAATAATGTAGCGGGTGCTCACGTGCATTTCACTCATTGTCACTTTTTCCATAAATAAAACATTCGTAATGTACAACAATGCATATAACACGAGTGAAAATGACAATGACACGAGAGGAGAGAGGAGTGGAGGATGACGAGCAAAGTAAGAGAGCTCACACTTCGTTCCAATTCGGTGAACAGTTGGTTATGGTGATATTCATTCATACAAAATCTACTCACTGGTCTGATAAGTGCGCATACCTATTCTTCTCTTTTTTTGCCATATTCCCGTCACGTGAAGTACATGTTACAAGAAAAGTTGACGAAAAAAAAAGTTACACATTATAATAATCGACCCATACCAAAAAAATATATTACACTGCAGCAGCATGCACATATTCTATTAAAATGAATGATGTGTGTGGTAAATGACAAGCAAGCGCACGACGACGAGCTTATGACTTTTTTCTTCACTTGCCAGTTTGTCGAAAAAAATATGTAGTATATATATGGTACGGTACAACAAAGAATGTTTGCCTTTCTTTCTTAAGAGAAGGAAGGAAGGAGTGGGCGAAGAGAGCTTGAGTGAGTAAACAGGATTTATTCCAGGAACCAGGAAAGCAGGTGTTGGCTTTTTCATAGATGGATAGGATTTTAAACGGAAAAGGAAAGAGTTAAAAGTAGTAAAACAGTCCACAGTCTGCTACCTTGTTTTTTTCTTGGGTAAGTGAGTATCGACCGAAAATGACTTAAAAGAAAAAAATATATAAATATATGCCAGCTTCATTTATCACAGTTTTACAAATGCAAATAAAATGTAAGTGACCGTGTCGTTGGGAAGCGTAAATTGTTCCAATACGGAGTTTTAAAAATTCTTTAAATCAAATTTTGCATTTTTTCTTTTACTAATACTCGCGTTTTTAAAAATGTCAATATGATCAATTTAAGTGCTCAGGTGGCATTCCATCCATTTGCAATAACGTGACAATGAAAACGTTTATTTACACTTAAGCAACCACCACACCACCACCACCACCATCATCGTATTTAGTAGTTCTGGTCTGGTAGAAATGAAAACCTTCTATTGTGGTACTCATAAAATATCTATAAAAGTCTTGATGAGTTTCTCGGGAAGAAAAAAAGAAAGAAAGCAAGTCAAGAGCGTGTCGCTGTAGTTGTAGTAGTAGTAGTGTAAAAAGGCAATGGCTTTATATTTTCTCCGTAGAATTTCTGTGAATCAATATAGTTATGTCACCCGCAGTACTACTACTACTACTTCTATCCTCTATTTACTCTCTATTACTACTACTGTACTGATGGGAGTACAAAACGATAATACATGCATTGCATACATAAGTATTTCAAGAAACTCGTCGCCTTTTCTCACTAAATATGTATTTCCAATCGAAAAAAATCTTATTGCTTTTTTTTCTGCAGTAAGCAAGTTTTTTTTGTAACAACAACGGCAGTGGGTAGATTGAGCCATGCAATACTAATAGTTGAAGTCAGTCAAGTGGTGGTGGTGGTGGTGGTTGTAGGAGTAATAAAGTCGGTGTTTCACTGCAAATCGTGCATGTATGTATATGCTTACTCATATGCGGCATCACCAGCTCGCCATGGAGCGTCCTTTCCTTAATATTTCTTGTAAATAGTTTCATTAGAAGTGATGAATATTTTAACAGATTTCTTTCCTCTGAATACACACTACGACTTTTTAAAGGGGGAAAAAATTAAGCCAAACATGATAATACTGCAACAGTAGCAGAAATGTAAAAACGGCAAAACTGTAGTAATTCCTTTTTTTAATGCATGATAATATGATGACGCGAAAGGGGCCGTTCAAGTAATTTGAATGATGCTTAAAAATAAAATGCAAAAGTATAAAAGCAAATGTGCATGCATATAAAACTGTCGTTGCATTATGCCCGTTCCCTTGTTAAGAATGACAACGAATTTAAATTGAACACGGGCCAATTGTAATATTCCATTATTGTCCCATAGTCATCAATTCATTTAACTCTACCACTGTGCTTTTTCCTCATTTAACTTCCCTTTTTAAACGAAAATGCAGAAAAAAACCAACCACGGTGGTGGTGGTGGTAGTGGTTAGTCGTTATATATGTTGCTACTTTTCTCCAGAAAACCTTTTATTGATTCTTATTGGAGAAAACAAGAATATTATTCAAATTCCCTCTACCGAAATAATAATTTTCTTGTGACATTTTCCACAAAATTTAATTTAATTCATTTCTCTCTCATTCTCTTTGTCAACCTATTTACCTATTCCGTTTATTGCTGCCTCTGTTTTTCTCCTAATATTAAGAAAACGAGCGATTGTGAAGGTCCCTATTTTCCCTCTTCCAAGAAGGATGACCATGTAAACTGGTATCTTTCCACTTTATCTTCCCGTAATATACATTATCATCTTGTCCTCCTAACTAACTGACTGGTTATGTCTTTTGCCTTTCGTCAGCCCCAAAAATAGTTAGTGTAACGACGCTTATTTTCTAGCCAACGCTCAAGTATCTATGTCAGTCATCAGTCCTCGAAAAATTTATTATTATTTCCCCTTTTTCAAAATTATGATGATAATATAATATGCATGTATTTAATCGAAAATGAGGAATACAGCTCAAAGTCAAGTCAAATAGGCACAATGTACACGTACGATAACAGCAACAGCATAATATGCCAAGCTACAACTTTCGTATAAGGAAAATTATAACGAATGTCACGTCAGCATTCAGCAGCAACAGCAACCGTAGTTTTCATCAAATCAGCAAAAGTACCAAAGTTATAGTAAACACTGCCATGTAAATTTACTTTTCTTGTCTACTGACCAAGATCTCGCCCTACAGAGCAAACAACAAAAGATGAGTTGGAATGATAGAAACAAAAAGCTGATGACAAAATGTCGCCATTTTCTTACGCTTATAATAGATGATTTGACAGTGATAAAATGTCAAGTGGAAATTCCACTACTACTGCCATCGTCACCTAACCATCATCATCACAGTCAGTAAAACTATTAAAAAATATACTTTTCACCAACAAAATTCACTTTCAAATTCATAGAAAACATGCTTTCAAACAGCCTGTCAGAAAAGTCATCACCTTCTTCGCATGACAATGAAAACGTTTGTGTGAAAAACAAACTTTTCTTTTCAAATTTTCCCGCTTTCTCTCACTACTACCACCACCACCGCTCCAATTTTGCATTTATTGTCAATTTATTTAACAACAATAATAGCAAACGGAATTATTTATGAGAACAGTGGCGATGATGATGATGGCGACAGTATAAGGAGAAATATTATGGTAGCGTGATATGAAGGAGGATACCGACAACTTTACTTTTTCTCTTACATGGCATCATCATATCAAGGAGTAATAAAATGTCTTAATTTTCCGCAAAATTAAACCATTCTATTTACCCTTCACTTTTTTTTCTTCATAAATCCTCCAAACCAAGTACCAATCAAAATTCACCTCTGCTCAATAAAAACGATAATGTTTTATAATAGTAGTCTCAAGTGAACCCAGTTCACTTTATTATTCGATTACTACTACGTCACAAGAAACATGGTCTGGAAAATATGTTATTTTTCACGGCTGCGGTGATGGTAGTTGTGCTGCTGCCGATTTTTATCATTAAACCGGGATCTGCATAAAATAAATAGCTACCACCGCGTATGAATGTACTTTTATACAACCTAGCACATTGCACGTATGTCTTGCTCTCTCTCTCTCTGTCTGTCTTTCTTTCTATGCGTGTTCAGTTATATTGACACTTTATTTATTCAAACTGTTTGTGTGTGTCTCCTTCTCAAGGGATGCTTTTCCTTTTTTTTTATTATACGCTGCGTTTCTTTTGACTAAAAGAGGACAACAAAAAGGAGACGACCACGACGATGAAAACTCATATAGAAAAAGCAAATAGTGCCCATTATTTGTTCCTATGAATAGAAATGAGTACATAAAACTCAGAAAAGGAGCAAGAAAAGAAAAAGCGTGTTTGTATTTTTATGGGTATACGTATTATACCCATTATTATGCATTGGTAAATTGTGTAAATGCATAGAGGATGCGATGCATCACCAACACAGTAAAAGCTTAATTTTACCCTCTTTCGCATACATACACATTACACATACAACCAAGGCATAAAAAACCTGAAAAATTATTGCTGTATTGTACACTTTTTGAGTGGTGATGATGCTTTGCTTTCTCAAAATAAAAACTTTCGGTTTCATTTCAGCTCTTTTGAGAAAAAGTACAAAAGGAGAAGAAAAGAAGGAAATAAATTGCTGGCTTTTGTCAACTCAATTGTCACACATTTTTGAATGAATGGTTACATTGTGAGTACAAATGTAAAATATATTATGTTTGTTTGTAGGAAATCAACAGGACACAAAGGGAAATCAACGATTCTTTTTTTCTCAGAAAGTGACCACTTATTTTCCCTTTTCTATTATGATTACTATATTGTGGTTTTTTTTACATTAAGTTGTTGATAATCAAACAATCATTATTATTACAATGTCGATAATGATGGTGATGATGATAACTCCAAACGAAAAAGTACACTATACATAAAGAAGAGTTTGGGAGCTTTAAAGAGATTTTTAACATTCCAGCCAAAGAAATCCAAGTTTAATGACTTTTACCTATTTTTAGTGGTCTTTTGATATTAAATATTTTTTAAAAAACTTCATAGACATCGTTAAAGTGTTTTTCTTTTTAATTTCTGCAGTTTCTTACGAAAATTCTAATAATTGTACCGCAACTAATTTACAAACGGAACATAATATATTTTTACGGCGGTAACAAAATGAAAGCGGAAATGAACCCTCTGACAATGCCAGCCCGTTGCAGCAGTATTAATGATTCATAGTATGTTTGATGATGATATTTCAATGTAGAACAATAAATGCAATCAGTTTTTTTGTTTTTTACTACACTACTACAAACAACTAGACCACCATTTTATGACTTTTTATATGATTCTTCAATGAGACTATGATTATTTTCTCTATAAGTAGAAGTTTTTTTTTCTCTGTACTGTAGATTCATTTATTTTAACAAGTTCCGGAATTTCCCTCGTATAAAAATATAACTTTAGGCATTGCATGAATAAATATTATAATTCACTACACCACATGATACCAAAAATATATAAAAAAATAATAACAATCATCATAATAAATGTATTCTCTGGTTAGCTAGCAAACACTCAACACAAAAACGCTTAATAGCAGCAGTCGTAAACTTTTCTGCTAACAAGATCGACAACCATCATCGCCGGCAGCAGCAGCAGCATCACCAGTCCAATCAAAAACACAGTATTCAAGGAGAAGAAAAAGGCCAATTAAAAATTGTGAACTTATGTATGTATAAATAATCACATCGGTATTACTAACTAACTATAACCATCTTGATAATCCTGATAGTGATGATGATGATGATGCATTAAACGTATTTTTTTCTCTCCTTTTCATTCATTTCTTTCAACTTTTTAAAATAACACGACTCTTCTCTAATTGTGCCTACCTGGTGTTGCTTCACTTAATTCTGTAAGTTAAAAGAAAATTGAAATCATCATCACCACGGTCATCAAAAGGAGAGCATGCATGTCCGTTTTTCTTAATTGCATGCGTTTAGTAGAAAGACCATCATCCCACAATAAATAAGTTGGCAAAATGTAATTCTTTATTGAACGTCTACCGGATTGAATAAAATTACTACGTGTCCACTACTACCTTCACATTTTCCTGCCGCCATCAATCTTTCTTTTATTTTGCAATTTGCAAAAATATGTAGTAGCAAAAGCATTGGATTTTTCAGCAGTAGCTGCAAAACTGAAACAATAATTGCCGTCAGAGTAATAATAGCGCTACTTAATCTACCACTTTCGGCCTTTATATTTATGGACTGTTTTAAATGAAGTACGTGATGGCATTATGGCATTGTTGAAATTTGAAATGTTGTTTTGCGGTCGTGGTGTTTGTGGTTGGGTTGAAGAAAAAAAATGGAAAAAACAGCTCAGCACCACCGACAACAACCGGAAGATGTGTACACAAATGCATTTTCAAAGAAGAAAAAACTGGTAACAAAGCAATAAAAAAGTCTCGAAATATTGATAAGCTTTTTTTTACATTGCTCACATATACATGCTCACATACATACGTCAATGCATTATCTTTTACAATGCATTTTGTAGGAGTAAAAGTAGATATCACCTGAACTAAACTAAACTAAACCATGTTTTGTTAAGACTGTTAAGAGGTGATGTGATATATACGCATTGTGAATGTACAATGTAGCCATGTACCTAACGTAGCCAATTTCCTTCTATTTTTCTTGGGATAAAATAAGTAAAAACTAGAAATGTGTTTAGCGCCTGTTTCTTCTTGCCAACTTCCCATCCAACCAATATTAATATTATTACTACATACACATTCTCCCGTCGTCTCCGTCATCATCACCGAGTTTTTGTTTTGTGGCATGCATGGTCTTCTAAGTAAGAAAATTTGACTTTTCCTCCCAAACTCGTTTTGATACACCTTTCTGACCAGAGCAGAAAGTAGTAGGAGAAATGGGTAAAGTATAATAATAATAATATAAAATGATAATAACAAAATGAGCCAACTTTTTCATTGCCTAACTTTCAGAGAAACACACAATATATTAATACAGATCATATTTATATATGTATGAAAATACGAGTGAGTGTGTGTGTTGCATTGCATTGCTTGTACGTGCGCACATGTTGTCTTGTGCCTGTTCATTCTTTTTCATCCACCTTTTGCTCAAAAATGCATGCACACATCCGTCTTTTTTTTGGAACATGACTCTCTCTGTGACTGTGACTCTTTTCTGTGGTGAGCTCATCATGTTTATTGTAAAACTGGTGGTGGTAGTGGTAGCAAGGGAGATGCATGTCTTCCTCTCTTAATACTTTTGCCCTAATAAACCTTCTGTCGCTCTTTGACTCTAAACTCACACACTCTAGAGAGTCGAGAAAAATATGCATGTACTCACAACACAACACCACCACCACTTTTACCGGCTTTTTTATACCAAAACATGTCGCACACATTTAATATCTATATATTAATATTAATATACATATTAAAAAGAATAAAACTGCATGCAAAGTTACGTTTGCATTTCTCCCACTATTCCGTCGGTATGCATTTTTTTGTTCAATGCTGCAATAAATGTGCATAAGGTGTGCATGGTATATGCACAGTCAAATCAACTAAACATAAAAGTCAGTTAAAATAGCAGCATACCTATCTATTTTATGTAGCTTCAGCAGAAGCAACTTCTTTTGGATAATGATTTTGTATTCTTGTCATGCTTCACCTTTTCAGCTGTTTGGTCAATGAGGGAATACGTCCGGTTCCAAAAGAGCTTTACTTTTTTTCTCACTCACCACACCACTAGCTGGTGAAGGTGGTGGTGGCAGAAACGACGATCGCAAAGAAAGACAACAGAGTGGAAAAAAATGCATGCAAGTACTAAACTATATGGACGACCATGAAGATACATAATAATATGCGTACCCGCATAAGGTAAATGGCTTTTTGAGGAACACGACATGCAAAAAAAAACTTAATACTTTTTCCACCTCACGCAGATTCCCTCTTCTCTGTGTTTGTCCAACCAATTACTCATTTTCTTAAACATAATGAGCAAAACCACGTTAAAAACTCGTCGTTGCGTCCGTCATCCTCATATCCGCACTGTTCTTCATTTCTCTCGCAAAAATTCATTTTTATGTTGTTCACTCGTCCCAGAAAAAAAACCATAATGATAATTATAAAAAGCGCTTAAGCAGGTACTGCTGGTAAGTGAGTGAAGACACTGAAATGAAAACCAGGTAGAAAAAGCAGCTTATATAATATTTTTTGCTGTTAATAATGTTTATATCCTCATCAACACATACACCAATCTATCCTCCCACTCGACTCCACAGCAGCACAGACAGGCAAGAAATTTTAAAAATATGTAAGTTTTTAACGTGAAACAATTATTATTATGAAATTGGGTATATACTCTGTGTAGTCTGTTGTTGTTCGTTGCAGGTTTTTTGTTGTTACAGTAAGAACAACATAGGTTAACCGGAAATAATTACACGTTTTTCGATCTTCTCCACTCTATTTTTCTTTTCAAAAACATTATCATCTTTTTTCATAAATGCCAATATTTTATTTTTTTTACACACTTGTACCTACAGACAATTTCTCCAAATTTTGTCAGTGTATTATTGCCGTTCAAAGTTTGAACTAAAGTTAAGTTACTGAACCTTTTAAAACCCATGAAATTTGAATGGG
>JAHZMZ010002139.1:0-23516 GCA_027743805.1 Lepidocyrtoides sp. E14
TTGATGCTCTGGGATAAAAAAAATATCGGGATTGGCAATATCAGAATCTTTATCGTCTTTGAATTGTAAAGATTGTAAAGTGATTATTACACAATATTATGGAAGTGGTCTCTCTACAATTTTTTTGGATTTTGCAACAGATTATTTACGAATTTGATTATATATCATCATCATAAGAAGAGTGCAAAAACCCCTAGAGTACAGAGGAGTAAAATGAGTATAAATATTTTTAATTGATAATGATATGTTTTGATTATTATTAGCTTTTAATGTTCTCCATATGTAATTAATGTGCAATTTTTTAATAGCCTGAAAGACACGAAAATCCTTTTCTTATTTTTTTTCTCCTGTAAGTGTATTATTACATCAGGAAACCTTCAAAACCATTTTCTTTGAGGTATTCATTTCATACTGTTGGTATGCGTCAAGCCAAGTAAAGGTATACACACAGCAAAATACATCAAAGTGCTGTAGCATGCTCAGCAGCGTAGACATGTCGAACAACGGCAAAAACTGCTTACTTGAATAGTATTTGGCAATGTTACTCTGATCCTCCTCACGACAATATTGTTTTGTTATTAGCAAAAGAGAATAGAAGGAGGTATCCTGCAGTCATAATTTCACTCCTCACATACTCACATTTTTATCAGCTTCAAATATTTTTAATAAATGAAAAATTGCATAAGACGCCAACAAGTTTAATGGCACTGCATCATGGGAGTCGATACAAAAAAAACCTGGGGGTCAGTTTGTATAACAGAAAATATCAGATCTACTCACAAGAACCGCTAAACCTACAATCATGTCAATTTTTTCGTCAAGCAGTAATTTGCTCTTAAGAGGAAGGTATTCATGAATAATAAATTGTGCTTGATAATTTATTTCCATCTGCCACTAGATGCCAAAAAATCATATTATTATTTACGTATTATCACATGATCATTATTATTATCAGAAGCACCATATCTGCTAAACATTTTATCATTCTTACTAGCAAACTATATCCATGTGTCCAAACACTCCAAGTCAGGTTATATAACCATACGACAGATAATTGTGAGATTCCTCACGATAGTTGAGTACATAGTATCCTGAGCGAAAAGATAGCAAAAGGAATGTGTGCGGCAACATGAATTTGAATATTTGTCTAGGTATTTTGTATTTAAAACAATGTCTACTAATATTACTACTTTTAGTTATTGTCTGTACAAATGCGAGCGCGTTGTTTTTCATTTCATGCATTATCATATAATCATCATCATCATCATCATCTATCAGACAAAACCTCACATTTTTTGAAGCATTAAAAAATTTGTATGCAGTAGCCATTATGCTCTGTTGTGACTAGGTACGTTGGCATGCATCTCTCAAACCCGAAAGAGGAAAAGCTCATCTTTCGTAAATTCATTATCACATTTGATTTGGTCCACAGACCATGACATCAGTGACTTTACGCGTTTCTATCAAACTGCAAGAAACAGCATTGCCAACATGACAATGACGGTGATGCTGGTGTCGGCGGTTGCGGTAATCGCTAGTCGCAAAATGTGTGTGAAATATTGTTTAATGCATATTTGCAGGGAATCTAGTAAAAGCCAACACTAACCAAACCAATGTTATCGCATAGCCGCATGGTTTGTTTTTTTATCAACATCAAGTTTGCAACCAGTAGTATCATCATCAGGAGTAGTAGGTACAGATAGTCAAAATAGTAGAAATATATCACTTACTACCTATTCATATCGGTGTTGTAGGTATATACGGGTAATGTTTAGAATACCTATTGCGTTTGAGACTGGGAGATGATGGGATGTGGACGACGGCACAAGACACAATGTTTTTTTCAATTTTCATATTGTTCATCTTCCTCTCTAGAAGATGAAACAGGGGAGAGGAAGCAGTAAAGAAGAGGTGTATCATATTACACATATTATATTTTTTTACAAAATATTATAGAGACTAGCCAAGATAGAGGTATAGAGAGATCTTTACTGCGTCCATGAAAAGTTATCATAACAGCTGAAAAGTAAATAAGTTACAGTATACTAGAACTTTGACTTGACTAGAAAAAAAAAGTTGTTGTTCTTGCAGCTTGCAGCGCAACACCTACATTTTCTAGTGGCAAAGCTGGTAGTAGTCTCATTTTGATGTTTCAACATGAACGCAAATGCAATGCAGAAGCACACCACCACCGTCGTCGCCATTATTATTATCATGGCTATGACAGTAACAATATTTATGTAGCATCGCCATCATCATCTTCGTCCCCACCGCCATTGTCTCTTGTTATCTAAATTCTGTGTACATGTAAATGGCTTCGTCAAGTCATTTTTATGGCATGTCCTATAATACCTGACAGCTTCTGACACATTATACAATATAGCTTTTTAAAGTAACCTTTGTAGTTAGAGCTAGTTCAAAACAGGAGCGGTTATTATTATAGTGCTAGTCATGCTTAAAGGACAAAATGTATGTCAGAAACGAAATGCAAAATGGCATATAACTACACTGTGCGTAGATTCTTGCCATGTATACTTACTTGTTTTGTAGTAGGTAGGTAAGTAGGTAGTATGAGTATATTTGAAGTATTTCATATTTGTAGTCCTATTCCTGGCCGCCACTATTTTTATGCAGATAAATTCTGTCCCGTGCCGGTGGTGCTTTCTGTAGTACTGTTGTAGACATTAAGGTAATCATAATGGGTTAGTGTGTGGGAAGAATCGTAATAATCATAAAATAGAATGTAATAATATGATGGGATATTATGATAATATATTTTGAGGTTAAATAGTGTTTGCCAAAAAATTAATGTGCTTACATATTATTACATCGGGTATATTTTATGTCTCCTCTCTGATTAGTAGGCAGTTTCAAAGAAAAAAATATGAATTATTATTTCATTACATCATGGTGAAATATGATGTTTTCTATGAAGCATAAAAGCAGACCCATTTATTCTATACGGCACAGTGTAGAGCATTACAAACTTATGGTGATAGTAGTGGTAGTGGTGGGTATATCAAATGGAAACAAATATTGAGTTGCCTATAATATGTAGCTGCACGGCACACGAGAAATAGTAGACTTTGGTTTGAAACGCGTCGTGGGTTTTACCAAAAATGGAAGTGTGAATGTTCCATTTTGCCTTCTAGAAAATGGATATTACATACATTGTTGACTATTCACATCCATGAGGTTTCAGTTTTTGAGTTTTACAACGTATCTTTAAATGCAATGGATACAAAGGCATTCCCGTGTTTCTCAATCTTTTAAAAATGAATAAAACGTTAGAGATGATGATGGAGAATAAATATCTCATTTTGTCTGGAAGATGGGATCGGACTGTGTTTCCTTTAAATCCCTATACTTTTGCATTTAAGAAATGAAAATTATTTTTCAGTTTTCTTTCATGTTTCAACAAAAAGGAAAAAAAATATTTATAATAGGTAGTTTTGTTTTGTTCGCTAAGCTGGCACTAGAAAAAAACAGTTTAGTTGCACTTTGTACAAGGCCATTTCATGACTTTGCCTTGCATCCGTCAACAAAAGTCACTCTGTTTGGAGTAATCAGTGTGAAAGAAAATATAAAGTGTCATCAAACAGCATGTTGTATGCTGCAGAATTTGGTGCGTTAAGGTACATACAATTTACAATCACAAAATTGTATTATCTATATAACGACGTACGCCAGCACAGGATTCAAAGAGAAAAGGTGATGTGTCACAATGGAATGGAAATTGTACCCGTTTTCCCAAAAACTTGTGCAAACTGAAATACGATGATGATGATGATGATGAGTGTAATGCTCTTGATTCAGTGGAGAAGTAAATAAAGAAGATGTAGGAACTTCTTTTCATGAAGGAAAAGTACGGCACAGTTGTTGCATTGTGTACAAAGTATTAAGTACCTATGCCACCACCACCAATAACTACCACATCTCTAATCTTATCATTACGTTAGCTGCATAAGTACATCTCTAGCTTTATTATGTTGAGACTGGTCTGGTTATGATATTAGTTAGATCTATATATATGTATGTATGTTACGACGAACTAAATAGGATGGCAAGTTGCTCTCTAAGTAGCTTGGGAAAAAAATCCCTCTATCCGTGGGTGTGTGTGTTGTATGTGTACTGGAGAATGGTTGGTTACGCAGAGCAAAAAAGTAAATAGGGGAGAGAAGAGAAGTTGTAAAAGAGTGAAGGAGGAAAAGGAGAAGAGCCTTTTTATGTACTTTCAGCCTCTTCTTCTTCTCCTCTCCTTTCTTTGAAGTACACAGTAGTAGACACAGGTTGATAATAATATAAAAGGCTTCCTCACAGGTGACTGGATATACAACTACTCATATCATTATTATTAACATTCTCTTTTTTTATTCAATTGCTGGGGTTCAAGTTCACATCTCTGAAAAATGTACTGATCATGTGTGTAAGCATAAAGATGTTTTATACGACTTGATAATAGCAACTCCGTATAACATTCCTAGCGTGCTAACGTACATTTTGAAGCTAATACTAGGAGCATTCATGTAAGATGTATGTATGTATATTATACTACAGTACATTTTGTGTTTGTGTACTGCGTTCCTAGTTACTGCACCTGATCTGAGAAATAATGTAAAAAAATGGAGTTGTTTGTTATCTGTTCCCCTTCCCTTTCATCTTGTTGGCCACATACCTTTATTTCATTATTCTTCCTCATCTTTCGTGTATTATGTTTACTTCTTTTATGATGAAAGAAAGATAAAGAAATGCTTTGAAGGTAACAAGTGCATTCCACCATTTCCTTTTACAAGCATTCGACTTTTACTTTTGGGTAGTAGTAGTAGTAGTAGTGACGGAGGGATGAGGGAATTCTAATAGGTACACAAGTATAAACAATGGTTTCTGATGTGCTGTTGTGTAAGAACAATGCTAGAACATTGATGCACTTATCGACATTCAATCGGAGGGGAAGAAGATTAGGGCAAAATGTCAGTCACTCAGTCAATCAAATTTGTCGAATTCAGTATTTGCACCAAACTTTGTATGCGTGTTGCTACATTTTTCTTTTCTTTCTTTTTGCGGTTGCATGTAAATTCAACCGTTATTACGATGATACTAATCTACATACATGCATACATAGCTTCTGGGAAAATGACCTCAACAGTCTCTCCAACTCTACTGTAATTGTATAATCTTTGCAATAATTTGAGAAACAACTGAAACAAGTGTATACATGAGATGTAGGGCAATCTAGTCTGTGGTAAAAGCTAGAACTGTCAAGCCATAATGTGTTGAAGAATATTGTTATGTAAATTGCCGTAACGAGTATACCACATTACCGCAGTGTCTCATTGAAACACTTTTCTACTCAGTAGCCAAGTAGTAGCAACTTGCTACTAGCGACTATGTAATCGTCGCATTTTTCAAGCATATCATCATCTTGTTTTCTCGGTCAGCATGCGTGTCGAACAGATTCATATAGACAAGTAAAACACATTTTCATGGACAATCTTTTACTATTTTATTTCCATTCCATTACGGCTAAAGCAGTAAAAAATCACTTAACTTACAGTAATAGCAAAGTACACATGCAAACAAAATGGGAGTTTTGTGTAGAAAGAAACGTCATTATTATTACCACTATATGCTGAGCAAAATGGCGCATCATATCGTCATCATGATCTCACAATGAATTTCACAGCCGGTTGGTTATAATGTGGTTGCTAGATTCCATAAATCACGACAGAGAGTTTTCCATGCAACAACATTTTCCTAATGACTGTTCTTGCCAAATAATCATTGTCAGTCCGCAGTACGTCCGCGTCCGTACGCAACGCGTAAATCAGGATCCGAGGTTCATTCATGTAGACATATTTTGCTTCTTATCATTCATTATCATTTTCATACATACAGCTGTGGCATAAATTTACGTAAACATTGCGGGCCGCATTTGTTTTGTATTTACATCAGCAGTAGCATATTTATTTATTTTTAATGTTTTAACTCCACTTTTTACTCAAAGGGCAAATAATGGATATCGCAAGGCAATCAATAGCTTGCCTATAGTAATAATAACCTGTAGGATAATTACCAGTTTGTTTGCTGCAACAACATGTTTATCATGATTAGATTTACGTTTTGTTTAAACAAGGTACAGCTGAACTATGTGGGCTGGGCTATCATTACTACTGAACAAAACAAAATCAATGACATTAAATTTCTTATACTTCAAGTGTGCCTATTTGTACGGATGAGCACTCAGCACTCCTCCGACCCTTTCGAGTCTCTTGAAAGTGTGTAGAAACATGATTTATGTATGAGCTTGTCCCGAATGCGTAATAAAAAGTGTACGTTGTTTAATCTTCTTCATTCTCCCACTTTTTTGCAACAAAAAGATTTTCCTTTTTGCTCTTCTTCTGCAAAAAGAATCTAGTAGCTACATAGCTGGAGTAGTGCCATTTATCATATTTGCCTTATCATAACGTGTGTATCTACAGGATTTTAATTAGTTAGACACGCTTCTCTTTTTATTCTCATTCATTAGGGGATGGTTCTCTGTGTTATTTCGCAAGGACTTTATTAGTTTACAAATAGTTTGAACCTACATATACCTATTTATGTAGTACAGTTATGTAAATTATTAGCAGTGAAATTGGTCAACTGCGCTACGCATATGTGTAGATAATAAAAAACTAAATGAATTGCAAGTGAATCTATATGAATGTAGAAAATATGTCGAGATTTAAATGCATCGATTTTACTCATGCTAATGTGGCATAGAAAAACTGAAATAAATTATAACAATTTGAACAGATAATCATTTCCTGTGAGCATAATATCATCTTTGTGCATGGCATACGTGAATTTTTTTTTCATCACATTTTGGGCGCAGACTTTTTAATGAAAAAAAAATGAAAGGTAATAACAAGGCTAATGCTAACAACATTGCTGAAACATGATCACCATCAATGCCATCGTCATCATCTTTTTCTCAATATTTTTGTCATCATCAGGACTTTAATCATTTTAAAACGAAAATTTTTACCAGTCAGCAAAAGCCGCGCACTTGAAAATGCAAAGTCGTGATTATGCATTTTTTTGCCATTTAGATTTGTGCATGTGTACTAACTCTTCATTAGCATCACAAACCATACCTTATTATACAAATTAAATGTCTCACATAAAAAATGTATTGAGTGGAAAAGTATGACTGACTGACTACGTCATTACTTTATTCATATTATTAGTACCAGAAAAAATTGCATGTAAATCGTAATAAAATAAATAAAAAATTGTCAGAAAATGAATGAGCATGACTTCACACGCTGATTTGTACTAGTTTGAACTACTACTCTACTGAGTACTGCAATGAGAGATGTTTTGGAGGAGTACGTGTTTTGAGGTTTCGACAAAATAGTTTGGTTGGGTAGGATATGACGGTATTTCAGTTCTTTAATGGATTATATGTATAATTTCTGATGAGTATTGCGCCTCGACTCTGCGTAAAATTCTTTTTAAAAGTCCACATTTTGAATTATAAACGAATACCTACATGCATTCAGGTACCTATAACTAATGACCTCTATTCCTGTATCTGGAGTTCATCATGGTTTTTTTCCTGCAAGGCAAAAATAACTGCTACTTAAGATTCCAATGCCATTCTATCATCTAGTAGCATATTTTTTTTTGCTGTTTATCAGCTAAAATTTTTTTTTCAAAAACGCAAGTAGTAACACTACCGAGATGGTGTAGTTACTAACACTCATTTATCCATGCCGTTTCTCTTGATGTTTTAAAGATGTGATGATGATGTAGTGAACCATGCATTGCTGCGACATATTATACATATACCCTACACATATAGTACCTGTATAATACTTTGTTTACGCATACATTATTTTTTCGACTATATTGTGTGGTAGAGCGGTGTAGTGTGTGTGCATAGTACACACTTGAGTGATTACATTGTCATCCATCAGATAAAGGAGAAATGTAAGCCACGATCATAGAGAGGGAGAAATGTGCATTTTTTCTGCATAACATGGCAAGGCAAATATGTATTATATGTACCTATGTATACAGATGCCACTTACTTGTAAGATTTACAAACTTTTTGTAAGCATTTCGCATCCTTTCCTCGTCCTTACTGCACTGATGCGTTTCAGCAGCACAACAGTCAGACAGACTACACTATGTACCTTCTTCTTCTCTTACATTAATTCTGATCATCTCTTATGTTGAGGCTCCTTGTGGTTTTGGTATGTATCCGCGAGCAAGCTCACGATGATGATCATCTTTCTAATGCAAATCAGCTGAAAATCCTTTGCTCCTTTGCACAAGAATTACATTTTGAACAAGAAAAAGATGTGAAAACCAAGAAGATGTTCTAGAAGAATAGGAAGATGGAAGTGCTAAAAGACCGATGATTTTCTTGTGTAGTCGTTCTATATTCCCCTTTGCATATTCTAATGCATTCAGCGTAATCCATTCATATGGCCTTATTACCAGCCTCGTTTTCTACGTGTTGTGGATTGAATAGTAGCTAACTTTATGTATTTACCAATGCTATTATTATGTTTTCCATTACAAAGCTGCTGTAATATATCATACCTACATTTTACATGCACATAGATTATCATTTAAGTAGGCACGGTGCTTGCACTACTCATCCATGATTCCGAAAACCTTATTGTTTACCTATGCATCATCATGATGACATATTCAACGAATTACCTTCCTCCTTACCTTCTACAGATTTATAGGATTTGGATATTAAATGTTTAGATATTTTATTCATCGTAGTAGATTATATTTTTGTCTCTACAAAGAATGAAATTTGTACAATAACTTTTTGTATATACTACACAGGTATGTATGCCTCCCTGTATTATCATCATCTTCATCTCATCATCCCCATAGCCAAACACCACATACAAACGTCCTCCCATGATACACATGATCTTTCATGAAAGGCTTTGGCGAAAGAGCATAAAAGAGATGATGAGTAATGTAGTACGGTGAACGAGAAGAATAAAAAAGTCATTTCTTTTTTTTTTGCTCATCAAAGCAGGTTGGGTAAGGTAGAGAGAGAAGAAAGGCAAACTGCGTAAACACTGCATTGTCATGTATATTTCCCATCCGACCAAAAGAGTGAATCAGAGAGTTAGTAGTTAGCAGTGGTGATAACAAAAAGAATTGCATTGCGTACACTACGCCATGCATGCAAAAGATTATAATATATGGTCTGACAGTCATCCTCCTAAAAAGCAAAGCGTGAATAGCTTTTGTTTGACTTGACTAGCTTCAAGACGCAAAGATCATTCTTACAGTCGATTTTGTACTTTGCTAGGGCCGGAAAGAACCGTTACTGAGTTGCAACACCACAAGGATCTTCTTGTGTCCCCCTATTTTTGTGTCATGTAAAAAAAATACATTTCAAATATATTGTAGAAGGTATGCATATACCGACAATTGGTACAATTCGACTTTTATTTTTACACAGAGGAAACCACTTATTTTGTTTAGCTGGTTCAGTGTGGCACAGGGATTCTAGTCGAATTGCTTTTCAACGTCATCATCATCATCATCATCATATTTTCTGTTGTTCTTTTTTACTCTTCGTCACCCCCTTGATAGAGTACGAAAAAAATACCGTTCGCGTTCTTACTAAAGTGTTAGGCACAGTAGTAGCATATAGTATATACATGTGATTTTGATGAATAATGTTGGTGGCTACCCAGAAATATTATTGCAATGGTTATCTGTGATAAAAAGGTGATTCAAAAAACTCAAAAGAAAAATTTTCCTCATATACTCCTCTTGTTGTGTTGATGTTTGATGCTAATGTTGCGTTGATAGCTAGTTATATGCAGTTTCATATTACATTGATGATTGTTATGAATGAATGGGCTATTGTTTGTACACATTTTTTTATTATTTTTATACAAGCCTGTATACAGTTGTTGGAGCATTGAGTTTTACAAGACTTGTTAAGAGAAAACGATTTCTTTTGCCATATAATGCAGATGATTAGGTATATACATTCGTTTCAGAGTGCTTAGGTGTAATATATCTATTATGTGTATCACATCTTCATGCTTGATGTAGTTCCTTTTCCGATATAAAACATCCATCAAGTGTAACCAGTACCGCACACACACACACACACAAGTAAAGTAGTTACATTTTACAATCACCTCAATTTCAATTGTTGTGGCAAAAATTTGTTTCAGCATTTTTTTTCTTAACGCAAAAATATAGAGAACAAGACGACCGAGGGTCATAGCACTTTCTTGTGATCTTTTTTCTTCTTGTCATTTTGTTGTGCTAAACTGTACCTACTTTGCAATAGCATGTAAGCAAACGCCACGGTGCATTTTTGTCACGCTCGTATTGCTATTATTATGATAGAGTTGGACCTTGCTGCACTACTGAGCTCCTTTTTATCTTTGGGCATTTATGACCCATTGCTAATTGGATATTTCAATTTCCCAATCCTCTTTTTTCCTTTTACAAATAGTACCGCTACGACGTTTGCCGTTTCACTGCTAATATTGTTATTGTTTTGTAGAGTATAATAGACATAGGTATATATCAAGTGTCAAGTTTACGTTTTTTACATCTTCAAACTTGAATTACAATGTTTTCTTTATTTCGAAAATTTGCATGATACAATTACCAAAATTGTTTAAATGAAATAAGTGGATGTTGTATTATGTTAATATTATGCTGAAAGCATAGGTATACGGCGGAGCACATATAATTTCAAATGGTTGTAGTAACGTGCTGAAGTATAATAAAACAGGCAGGAATGTTGACAGTTCTTTTGGTCGTAAAATCCAGCGTATAATAGTAATAATACCTATATGATGAAGCAGAATGATACTTACTATCACATGTTACAAAGCAGCTTACCATTCCTAAACATTTTTTTATGTTCCTTTTTTTGCACTTTTTATTCTTGCAAATACAACGATAAATAACATTCTAGCAACCGCTTTTATGTCTACTTGTACTTTTACTGCCCTGGCGGTCGACGGACGGGCCTACCGACAAGACCGTGTGTAGATTAAATACAAAATATTTTTTTGTAGATTGTACTTTCCTACTTTTCTTTTTTGAATACGCATAAATTCATAAATCTAGGAATTGTATTGGAAACAGTAATAATAATAGTGGTACACGACACCGCAGGGAACAAAGTAATCAGAAGAAACGTAGCTTGAGTTTGGTTAGAAAAGAATAGACGCAAGTCATACTAGAATCGCTTCAGTGTTCAAACTACATATTATTATATATGGAGATATATTTACATTCTCTTTATATATATAGTGAGACTGTATTACAGTGTGTAAATACAGCTGAACTAGCGTGCCAATTTCTCACGGATGAACAAAACTACATGTTATAATTTTTTTTGTGGTTTTGGTCAAAACTATGATATATTTTATTAACAAAGTAAGTAGTCAGATAATTTTATTAGCCTATCTGCGACCGCTCTTTTGATGTTGTTTGAGTTTTGAGATAATTTTCTTCAAGGATTTAAATAGATCACCACGATTTTGGTCTTTTTCTGCACTTCGTGAGCATTTTCTTGCTAGTTAAGTAGAATACAGTTTAATGATGGGGAAGATATGAGTAAACAGTGTGTATGATTATCATTTCGAGAAAATAAAATGTTGTGGCAAATGATAATTTTCACTGTAGGATAAATTAAGTCATGAAAATGGGGATGGCCACTTATAATATAGTAGCGGAGTACTTTTTGGTTATGCATGAAAACTTTAAACATGTGTTGTATATATTCCTAAATTATAAATCATGGCACATTAGGTACTCTCGTTGGCAATAGTATATCGAACATTCATGCATCTATTTATAATATAATTATAATCACTTAAGTCAAAGTTGCAAATTATGGTATCTTGTTGATAATAGCTTTGAAGCCTAATACAAGTATATTATATACTCATGGCACATTATGTGCTTACGCTTATTTTCACGGTTATGAACGCGAAAAGAGATTGGATGATAAGCCTTTAATAGACACATGGCACATATGAAAACACTTCTTATCTAGAATGGATCTGCAAGCCCCGTCATAATCTAGAGCAGCGAGCCATGGCTATAAAGCTTTTTCTTCTTCCTCTTTCCATCATCTATTCATTCATGAATACATGTAAGTTAATTCACCATCATAGAGTGGCATTTTATAAAGAGTAACAACGATAGCTGTTGCTGGTGATATGGTAGCCCGCTTTGATGCATGCTGCTAAAATCATAAATTATGATAGAAAGCTCCGCGTGACTTTGTTAGTAAAAGTTTCATTTGTGTGCCGTGATAACGAATGAAGATGAATTGGAATGAAGTTGAATCGATGATGACGAGACCAGTAAAGTAGATTAATAAAAGGTGATGTCGCGATGTTTTCTTATACTGTCTTGGCAAAAAGGTAAATCGTAACAGTAAGTAATCAAGTATATGTAATATACTTACAATATAGAAGCGCACAATGTAGCAAACGATTTGAATAAAGAGACGAGATCGGATAATCGGTTTATTGTAGGTACACAAATATAAACTCACTCACCTCACTACTGTAGATGATGACTCTCTTTTTCTTCTCTTTTATGAAGAGATTCAAGATAGAGATTATACCAGCTTTATATCGCAGTAGTGCTTGTTGTTTGCTGTTGTTGTGATTGTGAGAGTATTATTGTGCTTGCTTGTTTACTCCTCCAAAAAGCTTGATATGACCATAAATGTACCTTTGTTGCAGCCACTGTTTACTTATTATACTTTTGACAAATAATGGTGCCAGGGCTGCTATACTTATTGAGTGTAGGTCTTTTTTACGTAGCAGTGGAAAAAGGGAAAAGCTTATTATTATTATTATTATTGCACCAAAATTCTATCAGAGTGCTCCAAAGTATCTACCTGATATTTTTTTTCTATAAACCGAATGCTCTATGCGTCACTTTGTAATTCATTATACATTAGTGTATCGAAATAATATAGTGTCAAACTTTTCAGCATGCTATTTTGAAGCTTATTTTGCATTCATATGGGCAGAAAACAAGGGACTTTGTAGTTCAACCTTTTAACTTGAAGATATATAGCATAGCGCTTATAGTAGTAGAACCAGTGAGTCTAAAAAGCAAAAACATGCATGCCTGTCTACTAGATTTGATTTTGGGTTTTTTGAGTTGCTGCATAGTTATTGCTTGAGTTATTCTCCTTCCTCATTCGTCTCTTTCCCTTCTTCTAAAAATGAAATCATGTCCTTTTATGACTGTGAAAGTTGGCAATAAACATCACATTGCTCATGCAGAAAAGTAATATACAATTCTTGGGGCTGTTTACTCCCATTGTTGGTGTAAACTGCCTACACAGTTGTAGTCATGCATGTGTATACTTGAATGCTTTTCTCAGCACACCATCGCCAGCAGTAGCAGGCTTAGTATGCAAATGATATGAGAACGGTGGCGATGATGGCTAGCGCAGATTAACGAAATAAGCTTTTTGTGAGTTGGTAGCAGCGGAAAGAAGTGGTCGTTGTGAGATATTATTGGCGTGTAATGGTGGAACTAGGTATTTTCCACAGTCTTTCTAAAGAACAATGCTTAGGCTCAACACAGGACCGTTCATACGGCACAACTGCATGAAAAATATGAAAAGGGCTTATTACCAAGTTTAAGAATTCGTATATCCTTTTATATCCCTTCACACATGCTTAGCTTCATTTACTTACACACAACAACAACACACAAGTGGAGCAGCAATCTCACCACCGCCACCACCACCAACAGCAGCGAAAGTTGCATGTAAGAAGAGGTGTAGATAGACTTTGAGTATAACAGACAGACATTTAACCATGTCACATGTCATGGTATAATTCTCTGCTCAACTTCACTGAATTAGTTTCTCTGTCCATGTAAATTCAAGCACGCTTTAAATAGACGTGCAAAAAAAAAGATTCAAAATGTAGATATATGTGTTATTATATTACATAAGAAAGTTATTGGAAAGAAAATGTGTAAATTGCAAAACGGATACTTGCTCAGAAAAAAAAATTGTGTGCATGCATGCATGCATTACAAAAATTTTGCTCCGCTCCAACTCCCCATACCATGCAATGTTGAATGTTGGTGTGTGTGTGAAAAGGTAGGTTAGAGTAAAAAAAACGGAAGGAAAAGTAAGAAAATAGGAGGGGGAGGAGGGTGAAGTGAGTGAGAGAAGGACACTTTACCATTTCGTACACAAATTTACCAGGATCACATCACTGTGTGTACCAACTCACTCGCTTCCATATACTCTTTTCTAACTAGCTACTTGGCTCACTTTCTAGCACCTTTTTAACTTACAGGAACTTTGCAGTCAGCAATGGAGAAAAAAAGTGAAGTATACACACAGGAAGAGAAATGCTTTCATCTTAGTCTCCAACCATATCGCACCACATTATTACTGTTACCCATGCTGCTGCTGAATACCCTCCATATTACATAACCGTGCCTGCAATAGTTGCCCTTTTCTTTATCCGCTTCGACCCATGTGCATAGAATAACGTGAAAAATAATGGATTCAAGCATATACTACGCTTACTTCACTCTTATTCCTTATCATAGTCATCATCATCATCAGTCTCCCTTTATTTTTGGCTTGTGCTTGAATGCAGAACAAAGTCAAATTTCTTTATTGAGTGTTTTCATAACATTATTCTCAAGTCTCTAGTCATCGGCAGCAAAAAAAAAGTTTCTACTTTTGCTTTGCACGTACGTACGTACATACCCACATGGTTAGTTCATCTCTATTTTATATATTTACTTGGTTTGCTTCACTACAACTAACTTTACAATGTGGATGTGGATAAAAAGAGTGGCAATGGCAGCGAGAGAAATTTTAAGGAGTGTGGGTTATGCTATTATACATACATATTATATTAGCAGTTAGTAGTGAGGTACATGATAAATACATTGCATATGAACAGAAACTTGGAGTGTACGTGGCAGGAACATGATACAGTTGCTTTTCATAGTTTATAGTTAGTAAATGTTTCTGATCCTTGTTGCTGGAATGAATGCGTGTGTAAGAAACAGTGAAATTATATTAGAAGCGACATGTATATAAGAAGTCGCCTCAAAAACAGCATGCTCCCTCTTCTTCTTCTTCTGTTTTAACTCTTAAAGAGAGTTTTTCTACTTTTTTTCTCAATTTTTATAAATGCCGTCATCTTATGCTGCAGTCTCGTCTGTACGTAGTACGTACGTACGTACAGCAAGTACCAAAAAGTCTTGCTCCTGAGACGGAAAGACCAGAGAAGGAAGAAATATAATACGGCTGTAAAAATCAGTCCGTTTTTTTCTCTACTTCCTCTTGCTCTTCTTCTCATTCTCATCCCATGTACGTTTCTTATTTCATTGCTCCTGCTTAGTCTCTGTTACTTACATTTAAAGAAATAAAACACAGAAGCAAAAAAAAAATATTTGGTGGGATGAGAAAGGGATGACTGCATATTATGTACATGATGCACTCAAAGTCACATATTTTTGTGAGTAGCCCTTAAAAACATGAAGGATGTATATACATAATATGTACGTGTGTAGGTACTTCCCATTTTGCTGTAGTAGAATGGATAACAAGTATTATTGCAGAGCCTGTGTGACTCTTCTGAGCTCTTCATATTATCCTCATTCCTTTTCTAAATGGATTGCAACAACTGCAACTAACAAAATTCTACTGCTTCATCGGAGACATAAAGAAGGAAAAGGAAGAGGTAGAGTTTTAGACTATGAAACTGGGGAGAGGAGAGAAGGAGAAAATTGAGGATAAAGAAGGTTTTTAGCCAGCTTGTTTGTTCTTCCATAAATATACATATAGAAGGGAAGCAAGTGGTGCAGTACGAGCATAGACTTCATATCGCACGTTAATGTCAAAGCCTCTCTCTCTCTCTTACACACACACACACATACACGTAGTTTCTTGCATTGCTAGCAGAAGTAGCTGTCGTGATATACAAAACGCTTGTGTGCACAATTTTTCTTACCTCTTCCTTCTCTTCTCCATCCTTCCTTTTAGTAGGCTGGTGCTCATAATGGAACAACAGTTCACAGTTGGATATAAAATGTCTGGAAAAAAAACTATGATGCGGACAGCGAAATAAAACTATTATTCTTACACAGTACGTGTACATTTCGTCAGGTCACATGAAATGCCAATAGAACAACATTACCATTACATACTTATATTATGTTCACACACACACAAAACAAGAACGAGACCCATATATATTTACGGTATGAAGTTGTTATTCCCTTTTTTTTCATTTTGTTGAACAAGCATGTGTACCAAATTCCTTTTTATTAAAAAACATCAAAATTCGTTGCGCAATTTGCTTTCACTTTGGATTTGTAGAAAGCGTTTATTAATCTAGCGCTAAGAATTCAGATTATGAATATTCATTAAATGAAAATGGTTGACTACTGCTACCTGACTATGAAATCCGGCAAGACAATTATTTTGATTTTCAACAGAGATTAGTTTGATAAGGCGATTTCGGTAATTTTAAACATTTTATAATGAGGTTATCAAACATACTGTAATATGAATTTAGTGGTTGTATTTACCGTATTCTGATCACCTCGGTACACAAATCGTGTCGAGGCCAGTACCCGGCTCTCCGGGAGGCAACTCACTGTCTTTTAACTTGTGTATGTGTGTGTGCGGCGCGGTGGTTAAAAGTATTTCCAGTAGCGAAGCCTCGGCATAATGGTCGATTTTTGTTCTCTCTTTGTCTTATTCTTGTTCTACTGGTATTGTGAGTACTCGTGTTCATGTCTGCTGTGTTACTATAATGCAGACTTATGTGAGTTGTATATAGTATTATTATTATGTTACACCATGTGCCCGTATCCTAGCGGGTTTTTATAGTTGGTGCAGTCTCCATCCCTTCCAGCGATAGAGAAAGAATGCGAGTGTGTACGTAGCTAAAAAAGTACAAGATGATGTACGAAAGGAACAAGTACACAAGGAGAGTCGGAAGGAAGTGGGAAAGCACGTTAAAGGAAAGTTTTTATATGGATCTCTGCACGTCGGCGACGTGAATGACATAACCCAAAAGCTGTTCAGCTGCATTGCATGGCATCATGTGAGGCAGCTTTTACTTGCTCTCTGCCTGCTTGCCTCCCTTTAACTCTGCTCTTTATTGAGCTACAACAGCTACCAGCAGCACATCACATATCAAAAAGAAGCATTGTTTACTTTTACCGAAATTCGTTATATATGGGCACTGACTGACTGGGCGCCAATTTCGTTCCCATGTAGGAGATACCTGGTAAAGATATACGACTTATACGAGTGTGTGTGCATTCTCTACTTATACTGCACAATGCACACGGAGAGTAAAAGTAGCAATTAGCTGTCCCACGTACTTTCTGTTTGATTAAAAGTTTTCATATAACTTATCTTTTCATCTTACATATTCCCCCATGACGAATCAGAGAGATGAAATTGAGATCGGCTTGCGTTTTTATGAATCTAGTTTTCAAGGTTCCAGTCTTATTTGGCAGAAATTTCTTAAAAACTCAAGAGTCATACAACAATAAAAAGTGAGTAAAAGAAAAAGACTGCAGCTTCTGTTTTTTGAAACGAAAGAAAAATGATCAAGCTTATTATCTTAAAGTGGCTGATTTTTAAAAATGTGCAAGCATACATGTAGGTATGACGTATGTGCATAAAGAATACAATACAGTTTTGTTTCAAAACTTACTACTCCGGCTTAACTTATGACTATGACTTTGGAATCTAGAAAAGCCCTAAACATGTCAAGTTGCTGGAAAATCTAATTTGCAAAAGTTGATATAGCATATAGTATAACGTATCATATGACTTGTATGGTAGCGTGAATGTACTTATTTAATTTACATATTATATAGATCTAATATGCGTATGATCATAACATGCATCAACTGCTATAAAAGCAATGGAACAAGTACATGAAAGAAAGTGGCTTCTCTTTTTTTGGTCTGTCTGCATCTCCACGTCTTGCAATTCTCGTCGTGGATAATATTTTCATTCTCGAGAAGCACAAAGATAAAGAACAAAATGATTATCTTTTCCTAACTCATCCTCCTCAACGCCTCATTTTCTTTTCTTCTCAAGGAAACTTTACATCTAGTGGGGTGGAAGAAGAGCTAAACTCTCTGGCCCTTCTCCCTTTCTATCTCATTTAAATTGAAATTAGTTCATTGTCCATTTGTCTTGGCTAAACGCGCAAGAAGTGCTTGCTGACTGACTGGTAATAGTAAAACGCAAAACTTGCTATATATAATAATGCGAAAGATGAGAATGTACGGCTGTGTTTACGACAGTTGCGAGAAAGCGCATCATTCTTTTATATGGTTATGCTTTATTGCACTGCCTTGTGCAATGCAAAATGTTCAAAGTTTTGTTAGCGAGCAACCACATCACACTCAAACTAGAATACTACTAAAATAATAATGGAGACAAAGATGATGAGACTAGAAAAACCCTGCTATATATGTCGTTTTTAAGGATGCATTTAGGCTAGTAACATTGAACAAAAATCCTTCCAACCCAGCCAGAACTGTGTAAGTGTAGTCAACCTATTATGTCATAAAATAGACATAACATGCCTACCTTGGTACTTGCAAGAATAGTAGTTTCATAATAACATAATGTTCACATTAATATAGCACATCAAATTATAGGTTATGCGTGCACACACTTTGAGTCCTAATTTGAAGCTACCGTGCAACAACCATAATTTAATTGTATTAGAGCAGCCGTTGGAAAGATCTGTGTCATTCCTCCTCCTTGTGCATAAGAAACAATGTTAAAACATTACATTTGACAATATATTGCAATGATGTATTGCATAAGTGTTCCTTTTAACTGTAAGTCTTTTGTCTACTACTACTACTGCTACACAACCACCAGCAAATGAAAAGCAAATAATGAGAAAGGGGATTCCTGCATAATTTGTCATTCATAATCATTTATTCATTTTTCCTTCAAGACAGTGAGTTACAGAAAGAAAAAGATTATGGCATTATTATATCGTTAAAAAGTGTTTTTGGCACATGCACCGTGTATAGTGGTTTTATTTATGTAGGTGGCAATACCTAAATAATATGATGCCTTGTATGCAATGCTCATTTTTAAATAAAAGATTTACACACATCCTACACGTAGATAGGTACGTACGTAGGTAGGCACATTTTTTTATGCAGATGATAACAACTACGTATAGAAGAGAAGGAAGAGAAGAGATGAAGTATAAAAAGCATACAAGTGAGAGTGGGATTCGCAATAGTTTTAACGCTTTACCATTTACAATCATGCATAGTAATCAGTTTTCCCTAAGAAAATGAGATTTTTTGTCTACTTGAAATAATTATGTCGTGTAACATGTCGACACCACCACCGGCAACCCTTGCTCGTTTTCATTTTCGTTTCTTCAAATGTTCCCATTAGTAGTCTGTAATGATAATAATAATTTAAATTTTACAAGATGGGCAAGCAAAGCAGAGGGAGATGAAGTTTGATAGATAATACGTAATAATGATGTGCTAGATTTACAAATGAGATAAGCACATCAGAGAAACAAACTTGAATTATTTAATGGAAAATTTTCTTTTGGGATAAAGATTGGAAGATGTAATCATCATGCAGTAATATTTTTAGCTTTAAAATGTATTCCACATGTACATGGGCACTTACAAACACACGCACGTACTTGATAGAATTAATCCAAAATTTATAGTGTATCCATTGAAGTTGACCTTTTGGGATATACGCAATATCCCAAATGTGATTAAGTTTAATTGTGTAAGCTGCACTAAATGATTACTACTACTACTACTACTACAAACAAGCCAACCATAAATAATACATGCGTGATGAGTGTAGACAGGATGACAAAATAACTTTACTGTGACGAGATGATTGACGAGATTAATTTTCATGAGAAGAAATGAGATTCGAATTTTTCATTACAGTTTACAAAAAAAGATCCGAAGAGATTGTGTTTTTCATTGCTCTGTTGAACAATTTACAAAGTACTTTACAATGTAATTATTAAAGTGGAAGTAAGCCGTGATGGAAGATCAAAGAAAGAGAACATTCAATTTTTTTCAAAAGGGAGTGACGACATGTCGTTAAAATGTGAATATCAAGTAATTTTTATCAACCTTGTATCAATTTTGATTACTATTAGGATTCAATCTGACGAAACATGTCACATATATAAGTAACTTGTTATTACAGGTGTTGTGGCCTTATCCTCAAGTTCTGAAATCACTCATGAAAATATTTTTTATATTCTCAAGCGCCAACATGCCAAAAAAACTAAAGAGAAAAATGCATCAATATGTATTTGAAATGTACATTCATATAGTTTGATTGTTCCCTTTGTGCAAGCAAACTACTTGGGCACAATTCACATTCAGTTCTATATCAAGCCATTTATTTAGATAAGCATAAAAGTCCAAATCTCACTATTTGCTTTAGCGTTTTATAAGGAAAACTGATGATGGCATAGCGTATATAGTTATTTGACATTAATGATATGATCAGTCAGACTCAGGTTTATTGGCTGAGAATGATGCCTTGTTTCACAGTTTGCGTCAGTTGATTATTCTCAAGCCAGCAGTATACATCCTCCGCCATTTTCTCATGATAATCAATACAAATGGTAGAGTCAAAGCGAGACAAATTCATTGGCCATTGTGTTTTTGTTGTTTCTCGATCTACCTTAGTAGCAGGTATTCTTTCTTGAGAAAGATTGCTATAGGGTGGCAGCAGACAGCAGGGCATGGAATCACAAGCTAATGGTGAGAGTAAAACTTTTGATGACGACCACGATAGGCAATGGATTTTTGGTGGAGTCAAACTTTACACCTACTGGAAAATATTATTATTATTATTGTGCATCTCTTAGTTAGATTGGGGCTTTAACTACCACACCGACTACACAATAATAAAACGTTGAATTGAATGTAAAAATTAGCATATTATTTTAATAAAAGGTTCATGACATGGCATTCCTTTTTTTTCTTGGTTCACCAAATGCACGTTTAAAGATGCATGTGTGTGTGTGATATATTTGTTATTTTTATTATTCCTCATGAAGAGACAATACTTTAATGCTTTCATTACTATCCGCTAAGCATTAGCTTTATTTACGTCCTAGGTATGTAATACATGACATTGTGCATGGCTACATTGAAAATTGGTCCCTCTGTTTAAATGAGTCCTAGGAACAAGAGTAAATTACTTGAATGATCGTGAAAGACTGCTCTTGTCATAGAAAAACTCATTATTATTATTATCATTATTGCATAGCATATTCTACACCTATTTAGTCAAGAGTATATAAGAGTGCTTGACTGCTAAAAGTGCTTTTGCAAAAGAAGCATTCAGATGGAAGCAGCAGAGGGTAGACTGACAGACTGTTCGTATATAATACAAACTTTATAAAGTTTTGTGCGATGTTGATTAAAGTGACATGACGTAATTTTCAAAAGTTTGCTCCAACTGTCTATGCACAAGACAATGAGTGGGGGGTTGCTGTCATGTTCACCCCATCTTTTAAGATGATAAAGAAATGGAAAGATGTTATCAACATTCAAGGGAGCTTGATTATGTTTTGATTAACTCTCAATGAAATAACCCACACATTCTTGCCGTTCTCTTTGAGACGATCCGTTTTATCTTTTCTGCTTGGTTAAAAATTAAAAAGCCTGAGAGAATTCGGAAGCTATAACTCCTTAGTAGAAAAAGAACTCTGGGAAAAGAGTGGGTGCATTATGCTTGTATCTTCTTTTTTACATTCAGTAGGTTTTGCTGCAGAACTGAGCATTATACTCCAGAAGGTTGTTTTGTCAGTAAAAAAAGTACTGCAGAGGCAATAATACCATTTGAGACTATATTATTTGGGATTATCAGAAATAAGAGAAATAAATGGGTAAAGACGTAAAAAGAAAGTTAATGGTAGCAGTGGAAGCATTTCTTCACAGCTGCTCATTTAATACGGAGGTTGCTACCATTATCCAGTCAACTAGGCAGAATACAGAAAGAATAAAGTTTTTGAACACTTTAGCAACATGGTAGAAGAAAGACTGAGCAAAATTTTTTTTTCTTCTCCTTTTACCTGTTTTGATGTCTCTGCTGCCTGCATGAGCTACTGACTGAGAAGTTGGTGCGGTAGCTCTTTGTTTTCCCTTTATACTTCCATGACACGACTGCGACAAAGACGTCAGTTGTATAGCACACTTTTACTATGTATGCATACGTTCTGTTCTGCTAGGGAGGTTCAATCTAAGCCAAGCTTTTTACAAAGTTAAATGGTTCGTCAAGAATTCATATTATTATTTTTTCCTTTTCTCTACTATTACTACTATTTGCTTTAAGTATACGGCTACTTCATAAAAAACATTGTTGTAAAAAACACAGAGGGTTGAATCCGGAACCAGTACGTGACGTGATGGATATTACGGTTAATGCACGTTGATGTACATACACTCACTTACTGTAGGCTTATTGTAATGACTACTGTGGCATGTGCACGTTTAAAGGTAAGCTTATGCGTAAATAAAATCTGGAATTCATTTGATTAGAATTTTTATCAGGGATCGTGTACAGTCAAGCAACACGTTTATGTACTTAATGTGTGCTGAATAGCGTGATTTTTTAGACTGCCCAACTGCCGTAGTCAGTTTGGTAGGTATGTAAAGAGGCATGTACGTTGTTGTACTAGCAGCAAACAGAAGGAAGTAGTGTAGTAATCCAATAATCCAAGCGTGATATGATTTTAACATTCTCCTCTCTCGAAAAATGTACACACTCTTTGGAAGTTTGGAACCGGCATAACTCACGAAATATTTTAGCCTTACTTTCTATTTGAGATAGGTTTTTATAAGAGAATGTCATGCGTCCAACAACTAAACACCGGTTACAATGTTAATGTTTTTTTTTGCTTTTTTTGTCGACAACTACAAACAGATTATCATGCATTGACACGACCGTTCATTCTCTTTTCCCGATTTCCATAATGCTTTTTATGAACAAACATTTTAGAAACTAGAATTTCTAGTAAATACAGGTGTACATGTATGTACGACAGGAGTATAAAAAAACTTAAATTTTGAACATTGAACCTTGGCATTTATTTTTATATGCGACAAAATATCCATGTACATAAAATGAAAAGTTAATCCAGAAACAGTAAAAATAAAACCTAATAATAATAATAGTATGTATTATACCAAAATCATTGCTACTTTATAATAATATTTCTTACTAAAAATGCTGGTATTACACTAGTATCATCATCATCGTCATTCAGTATCGTATTCAAAAATACAGTCTTCTTACGATTTGTAAATTGAAAGTCGATATCTTTGCTTTGCCTGTCGCTTGTGTGATAATATTATAGTATACCGTTTTTCTTTCCAACGATATGATACATGTATCAACAATGTGCAGGTGCAGTGATGTGTGCCTTCGTCGTCTATTG
>JAHZMZ010002140.1:0-13543 GCA_027743805.1 Lepidocyrtoides sp. E14
GTTTACCTTTGGGTGGATTCTAGTACCTAATAAATGGAATAGGTCAACCTGGAAGGTCATACCGTAGGTAGCATAACTAGATCTGATATTAAGACAAACCATTTTTTCCAGCACATAATATTGATGCATTCCTTTAGCGAGTTGGTTCGGTTAGGCTAGGTTAGGTAGTCGACTTTCATGACTATTAAATAGTAAGTGTACAGGGCAATTTCGACGAGCGGAACGAACAGGTTGAGCGGCATCGCTCACCCTGTTGGTTACTAGCGAGGAGTAAGTGTACAGGGTAGTTTCGCGGAGCGGAACTGTCGATAATTTTTGTAACGCTGCTGGCAACAATATTCTTATCTACCTACGCGTACCAAATGGAAAATTTTCTTTTTAACGGAAGGCAAGACGAGTAAGCAAACGAGCACTTTCATTGGGAATACTGCTATGTCTGGACGTTATGTAAATTTTGAAATGAAAGCGTTCATATTTTTGCTGTTGCATACATCCACTCATAGTTTTACCCTAGTATCAGGTTTGCCTCAGAGTCGATGTGAGCAATGGGGGACTATATTATATCCACTATCCACCTGAAGTTCAATTTAAGTACCGGTTGTCAGGTTTACCTTTAAAGGAGGGCGCTTTGCTTTCGACGTCCTCCCAAAGGTAAACTCGACCTCGGTCAGCTCTCCCACGAAGGACTTAGCCTCTCCTCCTGTCAACATCATAAACTACGTCTCGACTCTCGGTTTTTCCGATCTTTTAGAAAGAAAGTATGGCTCTAACCAATATCGTACGATGCGAAGTCAATATTTCGAAGAATTCTATGAAAGTACTACAGCATACATAAGACAAGGACCCGTAGAGCCATCGGAAAATCACATCTTCACCACAAACGAAAGACGATTGGGGAGGAGTCATGACGGCAGGACAGTGTCGTCCTCTAAGGTCGCATGACTATTATGTGAGATTACGGGCGAATCGACTATGATATAACAATGGTGATCGAATCAGACTGATCGATTAACTGAATGGTGATCGAATCGGTCCAGTGTTGAATGCGTACGATGCAATATACATGATGTTTTCAAATTTGAACGATGCATCAGATGCACGGTAGAAATATCGTTGGTAAATTCTAATATACTGTCGTTCGAGCTTTTGAAATGATGCTGAAAGAAATTGTTTGAGAAGTATCAAGAAAAACCTGTTTTGCATGTTATGCTAAACCGTGAACCGAATCCGTTCAAAAGATCCATCGATGTCAGCAACTATGAGAAGTCGATTTTGTCTTGTATCGTGTATTCGTGTAAGCCGATGAATCATTTTTTCGCTCCTATCTGACTATGCATCTACTACAAGCGAAGCGACGTCTGAAGTTTAGCAATTGAAATGTTGGATTGGGTGGAACTGGGGACATAATAGAATACCAGTGTAATTATTATTTTTTTTGTTTCATGGTGAGGCATCAGTACTATTATGAAGTAGAGCAGGTTTTAAGTTAATGCTGAGAAATCATTAATAATCGAAAGCTTCACAGTAAAAGTAATCAAAATCACCTCTTGTACCGTTCCTTCTAATGATATTTAAACTGGGCAGCTGTACTGGCAGCCAGCGAAGTTTAATGGTCGGGAAGGTAGCAGGTTCCGTTGTTTCCAATGGACCGGTAACTGATATGAGTACAGTACAGTAGGGTTAGGTATGTTTTATGTCAGCGAAACTTTATCTGCAAGCAAATGATTAAAAAGCTCTCTTTTTACGTCAAAAAAGGTTCATGAACATGAATTGCCAAGTGTGTATGACAGCGGGAATGGTGACGTTAAGATATATTTTTTTTAAACAGATTCATGGATTCCGAGCTGGAATTACACGAGTCGATCCAAGAGTTGCACGCTCTCGCGACAATGCCAGAACTATACGTTTTGGCAGTGGACCTAAACCTTCCCTCGACACTGCTGGGATGTCTTTCTCATGAAAATGCCGATGTTTCTTGCGCAGTGCTAAATCTGCTGCAAGAATTGACTGATTTAGACACGGTCAACGAGGCTGAGGATCAAACGACTGTGTTTCTTGATAACCTAATTGATCAGCAAGGAATTTCTCTGCTAACGCAAAACCTGGATAGACTGGACGAGGCTAACAAGGATGAATTTGATGGTGTACACAATACGCTTGCCATTTTTGAAAATTTATTTGAAATTCGCCACAACCTTTGCTCTCAAGCTGGACAAAGTGTAAGCACTAATAGTAATGTACTATCTTTGTCATTTTTACATTGAAATGTTAGGCATAGTAATATGTACAAACATGTAAATTGAGTTGCTGTCACCACAATAACTTCAGCAAAAACTGAAGGACCAGTACTAGTATAAGACTTTAGTAATTAAGACGCTACATAATGAAATCTCTTTTTTATTTAACAGGGCCTTCTCCAATGGCTATTAAAACGCGTGAAAGCACGGATGCCATTCGATGGAAACAAGTTATACGCTGCAGAAATGTTAGCCATTTTACTTCAAGATACTCAAGAGAATAGATCAAAGCTGGGGGAAATGGATGGAATTGACATTCTTCTCCAGCAGTTGGCTGCGTACAAACGCCACGATCCTGGCTCCAATGAAGAAGCAGAGTATATGGAAAATCTTTTCAATTGCATGTGTTCAGCTCTCATGTATGGCTCGAACAGAGACAAATTTCTCAAGGGAGAAGGTCCTCAGCTGATGAATCTTATGTTAAGGTAAGTTCTACGCTGATAAGAACTAATTAAGAATTCTCACGGATTTCAACCTAATATAACCCTTAATACCCTAATTCGTATCATCAAGTATCTGCAATAAACGAGCTTATTATTATTATTATTAAATTTGAATATGACGTAAATAAAGCGCAATAGAAAATACTACACTACATCCAGCTTCTTCATTTTTATATTATCATGCTCAAGAACTTTATGTTGTATTTGCAGGGAAAAGAAGCAGTCTAGAAGTGGTGCTTTAAAAGTTCTGGATCATGCTGTGTCAGGACCTGACGGCACGTCCAACGCCAATAAGGTTGTAGAAATACTTGGTCTTCGTACGCTATTTCCTCTGTTCATGAAAACACCAAAGAAGGCAAAGCGGAAAGGTCTCAGTGCGATCGAACATGAGGAGCATGTGGTATCCATCATTGCCGGAATTCTACAACACACCACGGGCCCCACTCGTAGTAGACTTCTCATGAAATTTGAGGAGAATGACTTTGAGAAGGTGGAACGTCTTGGGGAGCTCCATTTCAAGTACCTGGAAAAGGTTAATGCTGTGGATCAGAGTATATTGGATGAAATCCGCGCTGGAGGAGATCAACCGGAGGAGGATGAAATATATCTGAGGAGACTTGAGCACGGACTATTTACATTACAACTGGTGGACTACATCATTATGGAATGCTGTGTTTCTCAACCCAAAGTGAAAGAAAGGCTGACGAAAATCATCCAACTACGAAGTGGATCTGTGGACACAATTAAGGATATTGTGAGAGAGTATGCAAACAATCTTGGGGATGAAAACAAGGAGTGGAGGGGCAAACAGCAAGAAAATATCAGTCTCCTCATGGAACAGTTTTGAGGTATGTTTAGGACGTTTTTGTCAAGTGTTCGCCTTCTAGACTAGTCTGACATATTTCGGAACAGATAAGCTGCAAAGATTGTCGTAGGATTGTGTTCTCTTTCTATAATATTGTTTTATACAATGGCGTGGTATGTTAAATTAGTGTCGTTTTGAGTTTTGATACACAAAGTTAAGTACTCATCTGCTGTTGTTATTATTATTAATTTTCATATTTTCGTATTTTTTATTGCCTACCCCATGATTCATGCAGGTATGGTGAATTATGAATTGAGTGAAAAAGAATGAATTCATTTGAAGAATAAAGTATATCAATGCCAAATAGTCGTGATGATGAGCTGAAAATATAAATTTTACGCTGTAAAAGTGTTAAAAACTCATTTTGATTTTGAACGACACTGCTCCCATTATCAAGCGTATCAATATCATGGTACATATTTATTTTTAAAGGTATTTTCAAGCAAATTGGTCATTTGCAAACTTTAAACTCTCAAAAGAGATATTTTTTTTTAACTAAGAGTTTTTAAACCACCGCGCCAATCAGCACAGTAGTGACATCGCTTTCTCAATTTTGCTATTACGAACACGTCTGCTAACAATCCAGAGTTATCGTGGTTGGTACAAACTAATCTTGCACTGTTTTAGGTTTAAAGTACTACATCACCACTTGTAGGTCATTTTTCAGTGGTCCATTTAGTCATTACAGTCAAAATTTCATTTTTCTCAGATTCTCCACAGCTTATTCCATCATGCGGAACGCCTTTGTCTCTCTTCTGACCTACTGCTTGGTCGCAATTAATTTCTAAATAGTTTTTGAACATATATTTTGTCAAAAATTACAGAAAATGGCGGCTCCATAAGCAAAGCATGTAAAAAAACTGATTTCATTTTTGTCTCGGCAAAACTGTTCGAAAGTTTCCAAATTTTTGAAGAATTTTGCAGTGTTTGTGACAAATATATTTTCTAGACGTGCAAGATATAATCTAGCCTAAAATTAAAATAATTTCATAATATTTCTCGTAATTTTTGTCGTTTTTCTCGAAACTTTTTTCCTCAAGCTACGGCTCTTTTGCCACATCATCATTTTCATCATTCAGTAAAGTAGGAAAAATGATGAGGGGCTTCGACGCGTAGTTAGATGGTCGTTGTTGCTTTTGCTAAAGCTTTTTTGTCTGCGTCTTTGCGTGCAGCACGGTAACGAGAGCAGAGCACTACCACCACACCATCTTCATTGNACTTCTTTTAACATGAGCACTACCACCACACCATCTTCATTGTAAAGGGGAATCCTGCGCTGCCCCTATGTGTCCGTGCTCATGTTAAAAGAAGTGTACAAGATAGCGTGAGACAGATTGGGAGAAAGGCAGAAAGGCAAAATGGCTGTGCATCATGCCTTGTCGAAAAAATATATTAATAGGTAGTGGTGCTGCATGCGGTCCTGTGTCAAACTGAAGTGTGTTGAGATTAGCATTGAGCGGATGATAGAACTGTCCTTGTGTAATACAGTAGAAGATATGGAGAGAGAAGAAGAAATAGGCAGGCAAACAAGCAAGTGAGTTGGTGAGGGGAGATTCCACCCTTATTCACAAAGACCAGGTCAGAGATTTTTAGCACTGATGGAAAACTCGAGAAAAGGGTTTAATATTTTTTAACTTTTGGAATATTAAATGCACAGTTAGTGTATTGAATAGTTGATAGGTTTGGTGGAAGTGTTAGTGTTTGGGTGGGATAAGTAGTTGCAAGGGAAACTTTGAGGCAGACATTTTTTGCAGTGAAAAGTTGCATTTGTACTGCAAGTGTTTTCAAACTGTTTCCCCATTTCCGGTGAAGAAAGTGATCCATGTGCGAGGTCGACAAAGGGTGAAGATTTAAGTGAAGATTTTAATGCACTTTTTTGGATGATTAAGTCAGCATGAGTGAAGTAAGACGAATATAAAACTTTATTTTACAATGATTTTGGAAAAGAATTATTGTTATGAAACAAGGTTGGAGGGATGGAACTAAATCGTCCATGTGGGGGAATAATTATAGTTAAAAAGATTATAATGGGCATTTTAGGGTTGTAGAGAATTTAACGGTTGAGGAAATGAGATTTTTGCTGGCTTGCTAGAAATAAAAAAATAGGACAAGTGAGTATTTCGTACAAGTTCAGAATAATCATGAGAGTAACTTAATGGGGTTGAAGGTTTGACCTCTGATTTCTAACGAAATCTGTAGTGTTCCATTTATTACTTTGTTCTGGTGCATTGTTTAGGTGTTTAGCAAGGGTAAATGACTAATTTTAGAAGAATTGGTGGTGGACGCCAAGTTGAAAAATTAATAGTTTTAAGAGTGATACCGGCATTTTTATCTAGTATTACTACTGGGGGTAATTTTTGGAGTACACTATTTTACTTTGTGTCCAGGATATTTGTGTATTTCCTTGAACATATTGAAGTAATTATTGGTGGTGCGCTAGTGGTTGAAAATTAGGAAATTTTTACCGAGATTCAGTAGTTCAGAACTGCCACATGTTATAGAAAACTTAGTAAAACGTTTGAATTCAATGATTTTTAATGGTTTATTTGGAGGTGTACTACAGAGTTTCATGAACTTGCTGGTAGTAGTACTACTTTGTACATTTACGTGTCAAGTTCGAATTCTTATTGAAGATCGAAGATCATTTACACTAAATGTCGGTTGTCGGAACAGGATAGCAGCTGATTTACTTTGACGTATCAGCTGGTTTATTTATTTGTCAATTTGTGTGTAAACAAAGCTGTCTTATTATGCAAATACATGGCACACGAATTTAAGATTCATTGTGAGAGTACTAAAATTGTGAACGTAACGCGAGAAAGTTAACTGCAAAGGACCTCTTATATTTTGAAAATACCTTTAATGAGAACCACTTTGGCATGCATACTTTCTTCATTAACTCATGCATTAACAGCATAATTTTATTCAAGTTTTTTAGATGTCGTCCAACCTACTTATTATTGACGGATATCAATCAAAAAACATCCTTTTATAAAGAAAATATCATAAAGATTCCATTCTTGTATATTTTAGTAAATCTGTACAGTTTCGAAAAGGGGAGCGAACATTTTTAGCCTATGCATTCTCTCATTTCCATCTGCAAATCTTACATAATAATCATTGAATTTGGTTTGTCGAAAAAAAAAAAATCCCTCCAACTCTTAGTATTCACTATAACGGTTCGTCGATGCACTTCCATTTGGTACAATCTACATGGGTAAATTTGTAAATTATTTGGATTTGGCTAACAAAAAATCATCCACTCACTACCACAGGACGATGATTCAAAAAGCAGTTGCTCTTCCCGAGGATCTTCAATGTCCCCTCCTCCCAAAAAGAAAGCTAAGTACATGAAGGGCTCGAAAAATTCCAAATTGCAGCATCTGGACAGTGGGAGCGAAGATGACGTTTGTGACAGTAAGAATTCCTCCAAGCTTCTTAGTGGGAGTGACGAGCATAGTGCCACGGGAAGTAGTCTCAGTGGTTCAGGGTCAGAGTCAGGTTCTGAACATAGTGAAGAAGAAAAAGATACACTTGAGGAGGATGACGATGACGGTGAGAGATCGCGACATTCTAGTGAGGAAGATGAAGACATCATTGCGGACGAAGATAAATCTAGATCATCCAGGTCTCGTAGTAGATCTGCTTCGGGTTCAGGAACCGATAGATCAAGGTCAGGTTCGGGTTCAAGTCACTCTGGCTCTGGAAGCGGCAGGTATATCTTGCATAAATGTCATCATCAATCACTAGATTGCAATTCATAATAATCCTTTCTTCTTCCAATGGAAGACTGCCATATCATTATACTATTACTATATCATAGTGATGTCGAGGACCCAAAGAAAGTTTGGGAGACAGATCCTGAAATGTACGGAGTCAGAAGGTCCAATCGTAAGCGTCCCAGTACTGAATCAAAGCCCCCCAAATTAGTTCCTCAAGTAAGTAAATCGGGTAAAAAGTCTTCAGTCCCCACCAAAAAAGCTTCGACAACAACTGCATCTAGAAAGCGTAAAATCTCAACCGATGATGAGGATGATGAGAGCTCCTCAGACGAGGAAGTAACAAGGTACACATTTATTAAAAATTTTCCTTCAGAAAACAGTATTACACAACATGATACCTACATAAACACTTCATCTAGCTCATCTACCCGTATTCGTCACTTACATAGCATAACTATCACTGGGGTATTATTTTTCTTTAACAAAAATCAAAAGGGCTGTGCGAAGTCGAAATCAAGTGGTCAGTTATAAAGAGGATGGAAGTGACGATGATGCAGATCTTATGACTGATGACGATGAAGACGAGACTAGTAAAGATATTCCCGAGGAGGAAGAGCAGTTGGATACTATAGAAAAAGTTATTGAGTCAAGAGAAGGAAAGAAAGGAGGTTAGCTACTACCAGTCTTACGATTTCAATGAAATGAGTAAATAAGCGTGCCTTACTGAATAGTAGGCCAATTGAGGAATTCATAACTAAACGAATGTTTTCATACTGGTCAGCCACGGGCCCGGACACAACTGTGTACGCAATCGAAGAGAACGGCGATCCAAATGAAACATTGTCAGATGACACTGAGGGAGAACGCCAGTTTCTCATCAAGTGGAGTGGGTTATCCCACATGCATAACACCTGGGAATCATTTGAAACTTTGACTGAGAAGAGAGTCAAGGGTCTGAAGAAGCTAGATAATTTTTGTAAAAAAGAGGATGAGCATAGAAGGTGGAAGGATTATGCAAACATTGAAGATGTGGAGTACATGGAATGCCAACTAGAGTTACAGCAGGAGCTATATAAGGCTTATCATAAGCCTGAGAGAATTATAACTGAGCGCACAAGTCCAGAAGGTAATGTCGAGTACTATGTCAAATGGGAATGCCTTCCGTACGCAGACGCCACCTGGGAAAATGGTAAACTTATTCAGAGCAGAGCGCCTGATATCATTCAGAAATTTAAGAAACGAGAGGCATCTAACAAAACGCCAACGCAATCAACAAAGAGTCTTCGACACAGACCAAAGTTTGTCACCATTAAGAATCAACCGGAATATATGATGGGCGATGATAAGGTAAAATTTAGTTAAAATTCTTTTTGGTGAAACCAGGCGAATTAAATAAACCATAGCTGTAGGGTTCAAAAAGATTTGCTGTTTTTGGTAGAAATTGGAGCTTCGGGACTACCAGTTGGACGGTGTAAATTGGTTGGTACACTCCTGGTGCAAGGAAAACTCTGTAATTTTAGCTGATGAGATGGGTTTGGGAAAAACGATCCAGACAATTTGTTTCCTTCATTATTTGTTTGAAACGTATCAGCTTCATGGTCCATTCCTTGTTGTTGTTCCATTATCCACAATGGCTGCTTGGCAGAATGAATTTACAAGATGGGCGCCTCAAATCAATGTGGTGACCTATGTCGGTGATGTCAGTTCTAGAGACATAGTAAGTAGGACTTTTATTAAGTTTGATTGAACCGTTAGCTGTGTATTTACATGAATGCATTTACAACACATACTTACGATGTAAGAATTTTCATAATCGATTCTCCCTGATTATACAAGATTTTTGTTTTCTTTTGAGCACACGTGCCGGTGGCCTGGGGATCAACTTGGCAACAGCCGATACAGTTATTATATTTGACTCTGATTGGAATCCGCAAAACGATCTTCAAGCTCAGGCAAGAGCTCATCGAATTGGGCAGAAAAACCAAGTAAATATTTACAGACTAGTCACTAAAGGATCAGTAGAGGAAGACATTGTGGAAAGAGCCAAGCAAAAGATGGTGTTGGACCACTTGGTTATTCAGCGCATGGACACGACGGGAAGAACCGTGTTGGATAAAGGGACCAAGAGTGGAACACCATTCAGTAAGGACGAACTAAATGCTATTTTAAAGTTTGGAGCGGAGCAATTATTCCAAGAAGACGATAACGAAGGTGATGACCACTGTGACATTGACGAAATCTTGAGACGAGCCGAGACTCACGAGGAAGCTGCCAGACCGGGTGATGAGTTGTTGAGTGCCTTTAAAGTGGCATCTTTCTCAATGAATGAGGACGAGGCAGAAATTCCCGAGCCGGAAACTAAACCAGAGACAAAGGACTGGGATGCTATTATTCCTCAAGACTTGCGACTTAAGGTAGAACAAGAAGAAAAAGAGAAGGAAATGGCAGACTTGTATCTACCCCCACGGTCAAGTCGAAGTCAGAATCAAAGTAATCTAAACTCCAGCCCAGAAAAGACGTTGGGTAACGAAGCTCTTAACAAGAAGGCACGTGGTAAAAAGCGAAAGTATAAAAATGAAAGTGATGACTCTGACTATGAAGACGACGATGGAAGGCCGTCAAAGAAAAGGGGAAGACCCAAGGGTCATGGGAAAGATGGACTCAAAGGCTTCACGGACGCGCAGGTCAGGAAATTCCTCAAGAGCTTGAAAAAGTTCCCATGTCCTTTGATGAGGATCGAGTTGATTGCCCAGGATTCTGGTCTTACGGAGAAAAATATGTCAGATTTGAAAAAGCTTGGTGAGCTGTTGATCAACGGTTGCAAATCTGCCATTGCGGAGCAAAAGGCGAATCCCCAAGCCGGTTTAATCAAAGAAGAACCTGAGACTGGTGCTGATGACGTTATTGGTGAAGATGGCGAAGTGAAGGCAAAGAAACCTCAAAAAATTCGAGAGAAAGGGCCTATTTACAAGGTTTGTGGTGTTAATGTAAATGCAAGAACCATGTCTATTGCTTTGGAAGAACTGGAGCCTCTCGCTGAACTGGTGCCATTTGATGAGGGTCAACGAAAGGAATGGAAATTTGATCTCAAGGCAAAATCAGCCCAGTATGATGTTGAATGGGGAGTAGACGAAGATTCGAGATTGCTTCAGGGTGTCTGGCAGTTTGGGATGGGTGCATACGACAAAATTCGGGAGTCTGACCATGTTCTTAAGGAAAAGATTTTCCTTGAGGGTGACAAGAAGCCTACCCTAAAACATGTCAGTCAGAGAGTCGATTATTTGCTGAGAGTTATCAAGAAACACCAGGTTATAGTGAGGAGCAAAGCACCCAAACCGGCGAAAGAGGGCAAAAAGAAGAAGGCTGGTAAAAATAAGAAGGATGATAAACCTGAAAATAATATTGCTAACGCTGGTGTAGGTGGTAAAAAGGGCGTAGCCGATGATACTGCTGCGGTAGCAGCAGATTCCAGTGAAGGAAAGGAAAAGAAGAAACGAGCTCCACGAAAGAAAAAGGACAACGGCCCAATGCATTTTGCTGCAAAGGCCGAACCAACACCAGTTAACGTTCTGGGTGATTTGGATCCAGTTATATTTAACGAATGTAAGGAAAAAATGCGACCAGTCAAGAAGGCCCTCAAGTCACTGGATAATCCGGATCCGAACATGGATGAAAGGGAACAAATTGAGCATACAAAACGATGCCTAATTCAAGTAGGGGATCGAATTCAAGAGTGCATCACGACACTTACAGACAAAGATAAAATCAAAGAATGGAAGAGGTAAGCTTTATGCTTCGGCAATAGCAGTTTAAATAGCAGTAGGCATATTATTGCTCCTTCTTTGTTACCTAAATCTATCTTTCATTTTCATCTTTTGAAATTGTAGTAACCTCTGGTACTTTGTCTCAAAATTCACCGAATATGACGCTCAGAAGTTACACCGGGTGTACAAAAAGGCCGTTATGCATCGTGAAGCAGCCACTGCAGAAAAGTCTGGAGGAAACTCTTCCGATACCAATAAGCATAGTGTCAAGGACAAGGAAAAGAAGCACAAGAAACATAGAAAGGAAAGGAGTGAGAAAGGCGACACTAGGAACTTCAATGACAATTCAAACTCTTCTCTTGGTGGTGGCGACAGCTACAATGCTTCAAATAACTCCAAATCCAGTGGTAAAAATTATCAAAGAGACGGTGGTAGAGGTAGTAGTAAGCAATCTTACAACAACAGTATGGCTGCTGAATACGATCGGAATTCGAATGACTCTTTTACTCCCACATATGGGCAGTACAATAGGTCAAAGCAATTTCCTTCACAGGCACAGATTATTCCCAACGGCCCAGTTTCACATTATTCAAGCCATCATGACAGCGCGGTAGTGTACAGGGAAAGACAAAGGGTTGGGGAGCGGGCTCCTGGCGATCCAAGAGCTGAAAGAGCACCTGGTGATCCTAGAGATAGAGGTGGTAGCTATAACAAGAGTTACCATTCTTACGATGTGGGAGGTAGGGGCGCTCCCAGTCAGAACAGATCAGGTGGTAGTGCATGGAATAAGAATAGGTGAGATAAAGGCGCAATTTAACCAATGTGATTGCTTTTTCCGGAATAATTTGATTCGTAAAACGCAAGCTATAATATAATGGTTGACATTTTTTTTTCAGTAGCAGAGGTGGATGGGATACAAATCATTATGCAGCTCCAAGAAGAGATGATCCATACTATAATGGTCCATCCATTCCCCGTGGAAGTTCTTCTACAATTGGAGCACCGCCCCCACCATCAATCGGTGGTATAAGTCCTTATCAAGGCAGCAGTTCTAGTAGTACTGTAGGTGGACGAATTGCACCTCCCTTGTCAACCGCTGAACAATGGAGGAGAAGCGATCCTAAACGAAATTTTTACTCGAATGCCCCAGGGGACGGTCGGGGTAAAAATCCTAATAGTGTTAGTAGAAGACCAGAGTATGATAAGTATTAGACTACACTACACATACTTTGGTTAGCTAAGGATAAAATTTACAATAGATTATCTAACCTGTTTAAATAATAATAAATAATAAATCAAGTGTATTATTTACAATGTTTGATTCTTGTAATAAATGCTACATGAATGCTGTTATCCCTGAATGTATTTAGAAATGTTTGTAAATATATCAATGATGATGATATACCCTCCCGCGCATAATTTCAATTTAAATTACAATTTAAGCTGACGTATTTGATCGTTTAATTTAATAGTTCTACTTGGTTGTAAATATTTAATTTGGAAAATTCATATTGCCCACATTAGTAGCGTAGAATATGTAACACTAGAGAGCGCAGTGAGTAAGTAATTATCTACAAACACAATAAATGTCCAGTTTATTTATAAAGTATTTACGCTGTTATTGTTTTGTGGCTAATAAATAATTGTTTTTAGAGCAATCGTTCGAGCAATGTAATATCTGATTATTATGATCGACAGAGACAGACTTTCATGCATCATTGGTAAAGCAAGTTGTAATTTAATCAAAAGCGCAATGTGTGATGATAAGATAATATTACCTGTGCAGGCTTCATGTATGTATGTAGTAGCACATCTCACAAAGTCACTCCATAATAGGTTACAATTATGGCTTGATATTTTGAAAAGACCCAAAAATTACTAATTTTGAAGAACATTTCTATTATGGAAACGGATATGAGCTTCGTCTTGACTCTTGACACCTCCCTGAAAAGGTTGTGAAGGGGCATAGTGAGTCACAGGCAAGTATTTACAGTCAGTCGGACTAAGATGGACCGGACGGTCGGGCAGACAGTGACGGTGACGGTAGACCAGACCACATTCTACACACCAAAGCAGACGTGTATCACAAAATTTGACCTGAAATATACTGGTCCACATATGGACCTATGGACGGATAATGGGATAATAATAATAATATGTTTGACTCCCTCCGCTGCACTAATCAACCTCAAATTTTATTTTTGAATCCAAATATTTTGTGGATAAAAAGCAAGGATTCGGAAAAATTTGTAAAAATAAATTGCTAAAATTATAATTTGCTATAATAATGGCTAAAGCTAAAAATTTCATGTTTGTTTAGCTGTCAAACTTTAACTATCTTAGAATCTTAGGTCTTCTTAGGCAAAGACTCGTTTCGTAACCCATCATAGCCATTTACTTGATACTTGGGGCATTGTGACAAGAACATTAAACGAGCGCGATTGTATTTTTC
>JAHZMZ010002142.1:0-11459 GCA_027743805.1 Lepidocyrtoides sp. E14
CATCCTGTACATTATGTCACACTTTCCACTCAGTTCCTTCCTTTGCTTTTATTTCCACTTGATTGTACTCATTTTAGTATAGCAACAACATATCATTTATATCCAGCATCTATTTCTACTTACTGGAGAAAAAACACATGTCGTAAAGATGTAAATGAGATGTACAAGTGCCAAAAAAAGGAGGAAGACGAGTAGGAAAGAGAATGGCTTGCTCCTATAATTATACAAGCCAGACTAGAGTTTTGCTAGTAGGGTTTAGCAAATAGTTATAATCATTGTTCGTGCAGTGTTTCAAGTTGAAATACAGTGCAAGAAAAAAACCTAATTGCATAAAATGACAGTTTGTAGAAAACAACATTCCCTTATCCTTTCCTTGAGAAAGGAGGAACTGTACTCACAATTAAAGTGAAGTAAGTCAAATATAATAAGTATGTAAAATGATGCGGATTAAAATACCGCTGCAGAATTGCAAATCTGAGCAACATAATACAGGCGTAATGGTGAGTTTTGTTTTGTGAAGGCATTTCCATTTTGACCAGTTTTGACAGTAAATTACTGTCAGTATTAAAACATAAATGGAAAGCATAATTTGCTGCTGTTTACTACGAAACGCACAAAATATTTAACTACGCTTTTGCTACATCATGGCCATCACGCAATTAAAGTATGATAAGTGGTGGTGATCGTAGTGAACTTTTTGCTAAAAATCGCTGCGTAAATGTTGTTTGGTTATCTCTTCAGCAGCAGTGTCAAAAAGGACAATAATGTCACAGTCACAAGATATTCATGCATAAAATGTGGCTTGTAAAAATTCTTTCTTTTTTTAATCCGTTTTCAGAGCTGTCCTTTTACTCACACTTGAACATGATGATGATGATGATGTTGAAAACTGCGCATACAAATGATGGTCTTCTCCGACCACCACTTTCTTACTTCCACAGTTCTTTTTTATTGCTCGCTCAAATAAACGAAGAAACGGATCTCAAATTTCCAGTAATTATTGTTAGTTTTCGAAAGTAATGACGAAGGTTTGAGTTGAGGATTGCTACCGCAATGCGCGAGAAAGTGGTAGAGTCTAAACGAAAAATGATTCATTCCATGATAGCATGGCAAATGATGATAACCCTAGTGGTTATCCTCACTTGTGAGAGTGCTTCTGCGACGAGCTCAACGTCGAGTCCACCTACACTATGGAGGCTTCTTGTACCTTTGTCAGGAGACGAAGGGAACGATTATAAAGATCTCATGATTCCGTGCAATAGATCCCGACATCACATCACTAATTCTACTTTTGGGGTGCTAACCGACGGACCTGGAAATTATACTCAAGAAACCACTTGTGAATGGCTGATTGAAGGTAGTTACAACAGATTACAACTCTGGTGAAAACATACCAAGTGGCTGCCACAGCACTAGAGTTAAAGGATTAATTTTACTGTTTACGTATTTAATTTTACATTATAGCCCCGAAAGGTCACTGGATAAGCCTGCACGTTGACGAAGTCAAAACAGAATGTTCATACGACTATTTATTTGTATTTGATGGCAACTCGTATCAAAAGGGCCAAGGGCGATTATTAGCGTCTTTCAGTGGGAATTCCAAACCTCAAGTAACCTTGCTTGCTCAGTCAGGCTTTGTAAGTCAACTTCATGCATGAAAAATTTGAATCAAATCAAAACTTATAAAACAAATTCCATCAGACTTTTTTTCCAAATTTCAGATGCTTCTTCTACTCTTTTCTGATCCAAATTATACGCTAGAGGGGTTCAAAGCAGAATATACGATATCCTTGTGCCCTCTTAATTGCTCAGGTGCTGGAGAATGCGTGCAAATTCAAAATGAGCACATTTGTAAATGTCATGAATCTCGATTTGGTTTCGCTTGCCAAAGTATTGTGACATCTCAGCTAGCGACAGCAAACGCAACCTCAACAACAGCAAGTCTTAATATTGATCGTGAGAACAACACGTCAAAGCTGCATTCGCAAAACTTAATATCAGCTAATTACAAAAGTCCCTTGGCAAGGGTTGGCCACTCTGCGATTCAGTTGGAAAACACTATTTACATATTCGGTGGTTACGACCTAAATGATGTATTGGATGACCTATGGATGGTTGATATGGACAGCAACAATGCTACGCAAATTCTAAAACCCCGAAATGCCAATTCATTTTGGCCGGCAGGACGGTACGGCCATGCAGGAATACCTTATGCTGAGGGCTTTTTAGTTTATGGGGGTTACTTACGAGGTTCAGGAATAACTGACGAGCTTCTATATTATAATGTGAAGGCGAAACAGTGGAGCATTATTCCGAGTAATGGAAGACTACCTGCATTAGCTTATCATACAATTACGGAAACACAAAGCTATTCATACGTGTACGGAGGTGGTACAAGATGGGGTGGCTTCTCCCATAGTTTGTATCGGTTTCAGGAACAACAACCTTCAGATTGGGAACTGATTATTTCCTCCTGCTGTGGCAAAGCGGAAGATAGAGCCGTTTTGGGTCACTCTATGACATACTGGTCAAGTAAAAACGCACTAGTTCTGTATGGTGGTGTTGGAGCTGCCGAAGTTGGTCGGTTCTCCAAGTTGTCTAGCAGTATTTACTTATACTTAATCGAAAGCAATACTTGGTTGCAAGTGGAAAGTCGAAGGAATGGTGGACTTCCTTATACCAGTGGTCTAACTCCTGAGAGGGCCTTTCACACGGCACATATTGTTGGTCATTATTTGGCCATTTTGGGAGGGTATAGTCACGTTCACAATCGGGATGAAACATGCTATGCAGCTGTGGTTCTGGTGTACAGTTTGGAGTGTCACATTTTTCTGCCTCAAAAGGCGTCAATGAGACTTGATGAGGGAATCTTTTCTCATCAATCGTTTGTTTGGAAGGATGAATTTATTCTTGTGGGAGGTTATCGAGGATATTTGAATCAACAACTACGAAGACTTTCATTACCATTTAGTAACAGAACAACAGTATCATGTGCAGACTATGATCAGTGGCAGTGGCAATGCGCCTCTGACCCCAAATGTGGGTGGTGCCCTTCGTTAAAAAAGTGTTTTGAGAAGACATCAGTTTCCAACAACTGCACAAGCAATTTACATTCTCTTCAGTGCCCAGGGATATGTTCCTCCCTAACCAATTGCATGTCATGTACCCTTCCAGGAATGCATTGTGCCTGGTGTGACTATACAGAACAGTGTTGGAAAAAGGATGAAATGCGGGATATGTGTAACCCAAAGTCTTTTGCAAACAAATCTTTAAAGTACCAGGCGAGTGACTGCTTTGATAAAATATACCGCCTGGGTCTGACCCAAATTGAGTACCGATATCCCATTGACTTTGAGGCTCCTGATCATGTCAGAATTACCAACTCGTCTGTGCTCATTTTAGCACGAGATTACGCCGGAGGAACAGGAAACAATCGTGAAGTTTTTTCTGAACTGAGAGGTTTCCTGGAATATACACAGCAAGGTACCATTACGACAAAGAAACTTGAAATTTGTACGTTTCAAGCGGAAGTCAATCTTACCCTGTCCAGTTCAGAAGAAACTTTCAACGCATCTTTCAACTGGACTGATCATCATCACTGCTATAATCTGACTTTTAACTCGGGAAAGACTGTAATGCTACTGCCAGATCTGAAACTGCAACTTTACCTTTCTGCAAAGAGCTTTAGCATGGATGTAAAACAAGAGAAGGCCGGAAATAGCATCTCTTATTTTCTATGAAATTGTATAAAAATATCAACTTTTTGTGTCATTATTAGAGTAATTTTACAGCATACTAAACCAACGGCTACTTCAAATTTACGAAGTTTGAAAAAGGAAAATTTGCGACCGTATGAGAACGTGGAAGACTGTTCGTCACACATCACTTGTCTGGCCTGTATGGTCAACGCACTTTGCGCATGGGAAACAGAAACATCAAAGTGCGCCAACCGAACGGCAAAAGTTTTACATGAGATTAGTGTATATCCGGTTGTACTCAGCCCGGATGACTGTCCTCTATGCGCAGACAAACGGTTTTGTGAAGAATGTGTTCGAAAGTCTGTTGGTGGGGTGGAATGCGAGTGGGATGAAGTGGATGCCACCTGCAATAGAAGGGGAAGACGAGAAAATAATACAATAAAATCAGTTGGACAATGCCCACTAGAATGTCATCTAAGATCAAATTGTAGCTCCTGTTTAAATGCTCCAGGGTGCGTTTGGTGTGAGCAACAGCAAGAGTGCTTTGTGTTTTCAGTGTACACAAGTCTCTATCAATTTGGAAAATGTTACCAATGGGCGGATAAACCGGAACAGTGTTCGCGATGCGAAAATCAATTAAAGTGTGAGCCATGTGTGGAGCAAATGGTGAAAATTTAAAAAACTTTTGTAAAAAAAATGCAAAAAGTAAATGAAGGGTAGTATTTGTTGTTAATAATGATGTTTTTTATTTTTATTACTTAACCTGTTCATGTAGGGATGTGGTTGGTTATATGATGATCAAGGTGGAGCTTGTACAGAGGGAGATTTTTCTGGCCCTTATTCATTGAATTCAATTGTTGGAATGAAGTCACCCGTTGAAACAACCAGTTTCGGTTTTGTTGATGAAAACCAACTGCAAGTTCTCAGCTCAGAGACATACACCAACAAGACATGGACCTATAGCATTTGCCCAGATGTAGATGAATGCGCTTTAAATTTACATGATTGTGACCATCCGAATGCTACCTGTGTAAATACACCGGGGTCATACAAGTGCATTTGCAATCGGTAATCATATTATTATTATTATTTCATAAAAAACTTTGCATTATTATTCGTAGACTCTTATGTTTCAAAACATGTTCACTATTCTTCACACTACAGCGGTTACACAGGGGACGGAAAAAGCTGCGAGAAAACGTGCTTACATCCGTGTAAAAATGGTTTCTGCTCATCCGACTATCTCTGTGAATGTAACATTGGGTTTTCTGGGGTTGACTGCTCCATCGACTGCGGTTGTCATTATCACTCTTATTGTGAAGGGGGTGGATGTGATGACTGCATGAATTTCACTACAGGTGACCACTGTGAAGAATGTTTGGACACTACGTACGGAAATGCCACGTTACCGGATGTAGGATGCAAACCGTGTGAATGCAATGGTATATATGAATAAAGTATCTATAAAAAATGAGTTATTTTAAAGCGAAAAACAAGAAAAAAGGACAGACATTGACAAATTTTATGGTAAATTAACAGGTCATGGAGATGTGTCAAAAGGAATGTGTGATAAGGTCAGTGGAGCATGCTACTGTCTTCACAACACTGAAGGGGAGCATTGTGAAAAATGTTCTGTGGGTTATTACGGCGACCCCAGAGATGGTCAGCATTGCTACAAGCGTTGTGGAGGTAGGGTAGTTTTAACTGGACCGGAAGGTTACTTTGGTTTTCTCCCAGAAAAGCTTACAACATACATTCCCAAGCCTCGAAAAAATGCGCGTGCTACTGAAGTAGATCCCACACCTGTGTTTGTGATAAAACATTGTCTATGGCTAATTGAATCAACGCCAAGAGAAGAGGAAACAAATGACGTGATGGATGATGAAACAGAGGCGATAACATCAGGAGAACCGATGCATGAGGAACTCGTTATTGAGATTGGAAAGGAGTATGTAGTTCCGTGTTCTAGAAATGGACTAGAAATCTTCAGCTCATGGTCAGGCTCAAGATATCATGCACCATTGGTAGCAACAGTTTGCTCGGATGACTTTGACACTCCTGGTATTCGAAAGGATGTTATTGTGACCGTTCCTGGAAGGAATGCTGCTATTCTTTTTCAATTTGCGCAGATGGGCATGGTAAAACTCTCCTTCAACGCGTCGTTCCGTTTACTAAGAAGACGCACGTACACACTACCAAATCCTGTTATAACGGATGGAGCCATCAAAATATCCAAGTTATATGATGGAAGATCTGTATTAAGTAGATTTGGGCACAGTTTGCATTTGGAATCCAAGAATATGTGGGTATTTGCCGGATATTCCTTGTCCCATGGACCCTTAAATGATATTCGACATTACGACAGAGAGTCTGGCATGTGGGTTCCACTTACAATTGTTGTCGTAAAAAGTGAGGAAGCAGTTCCGACCCCGCGTTACTTTCACGGTGGTACATTAACTCCACCTTCGACAATTTTAATTCATGGTGGAATCACTTCAAACCTCATGTTTCTGTCAGACACTTGGAAGTTTGATACAAGATCATCGCGTTGGACCAAGTTTTGTGAAGGTCCCTCAGACGGACCCAAACTAGCTGGTCATTCTCTTACCGTGAGACCAGAGGGAGAGAGTTTCACTGTGTTTATGATTGGTGGATTTAATACAGCAGAAGGTTTCTCAGACAAAGTTTACATTCTTGTAGGAAGTGATTGTTGGACTCCAATCGAAACATATGGCTCAGGCCCTATTGGCGTTTATGGTCATTCAGCAGTGTACCATTTACAGACGGACCGTATATATGTTTTTGGAGGAATGTTGTATGAAGCTCATCAAGTGTCCGTGTCCTCTCGTCTATTTTCTTTTCATATTCCTACAAAGAAATGGTCTCTGCTTCCGGCAGCAGGAGAAAATTACTGGCCGTCACCATTGACTTTTCCTCCAATGAAAGCTTTCCATTCAGCAGTATCTACTGACTCTTACATGTTAATGATTGGAGGATTGGGTAACACAAGAAATGTGTCAATGATTGCTTATGTGTACAACTGCAACTCATGGCAAATTCTAGACCAAATACAAAGACAAGATGAACTGAACTGCATCTCTGGAGCTTCCGCAATTTATGGACACCAAGTTTTGACCATGGGAGGTTTACGAAAGGGCTCCGCAACCGAGTCGATTTATCAAATCTCGCTACCAGAAGATCTCTGTTCCATTCACAGCAACAGTAACCGGTGCAAGGTGGCTAAGCATTGTGCCTTTTGCTCAACACATAACGAGCAGCACGAACAATGCTACAGATCTGGGTTGGAAATGCCACAAAAATGTATTGCAGATCCAAATATTGATTTTTGGGCCGGAACACCATGTTCGGCCCTTAATTTTCAAGAGGAAAAGTGTGAGCGTTTGAAAACTTGCGGAGAATGCCTAGCGGAGTGGCCGAGTTATCCAAATACTTCCCAGGGTTGTTCTTGGTGTACAACAAATTATAACTTGGGTAGATGCATATCCTCAACAAAGACGTGTGACACAGAAAACCAAAAGGGTCAAAAGCAAAGGATGATAATTGATTCATCCTACTGTTCGGACTGCAGTGCATCTAACTGCGAAAGGTGTGGTACAACAGGGTGCGTTTGGTCTCGACAAATAATTCGTAGTGCCCACCGTGGCATTGAAGTGAGATTCACCGCAACGTATGATTGGAGCTGTGTTCCAGCGTTTATTTTAAACAGTACTTCAGTAAGTGTGCATTCGTCCCCTCCTGCACCTTGTACAGGTCCTTGTTCGGAACATTTGACTTGCCAAGAATGTGTAAAGTCTGCTGGAAATGAAGGTGGCTCTTCATCTTGCCGATGGAGTGTTGCTTTAAACAAGTGCATTTCTCCTGCTTATATTCCTTTGGTATGTTTCGGAGGTGTATGTGGGGCAATTCTACAGTCAGAGGCCGCAATATGCCCTTCGGATTGCGGGATTCTACACTCCTGTTCAGACTGCCTTGAAAAACCTTTGTGCGGATGGTGCTCCAAAGATGACAAAAATGGGGAAGGACGCTGTGTCGCTGCTGACAAAGTTGTAGGTTCTGGATTCTCATGTGGACCTGGGTTTAATTGGTCTTATCATGTTTGCCCAAAGGAAAATGAATGCACCAATTTTCACCATGACTGTGATCCCATAAGTGAAGAGTGTATAGACCTTGTTAATGGATATCGATGTCAGTGCAAAGAAGGATACGAAAAAACGGAAACAAGGTGCGTGCCCATATGCTCTCCTGGTTGTGTAAATGGCACATGTGTGGCTCCAAACCAATGTGAATGCCACTTTGGATACGTAGGCAAAAACTGTAATAAGAAATGTAATGTAAGTAGCAGTAAATAAATAAAAAGGCTACAACAGTCAAAATATAAGAATTTTCTTCTACTAATATTAATAAATCTTAAAAATTTAGTGTAATGGCCACTCCCGCTGCTTGGAAAGTGATTTAAACAACTGTACAAATTGTATGAACAACACTATGGGACCTCATTGTGGGAAATGCAAAGCGTTTTATGTAGGAAATCCTGAAAACAACGGAGCCTGCATTTCCTGTCTTGATTATTGCAATGCGCATACTTCAATCTGTCTTTCCAAAGAAAACTACAATCAATGGTGTAACGGTACTATCGCTCCCAACTTTGATCAAGAGAAAATGCGAGAGGAAATTATTGCCAGTGGTATTCATTCTGGGCCAGTAAATGTCGCTTACTGTTGCGGCTGTAGCAATAATACAACAGGAGATACTTGTAAGGATTGTTTTGCAGGACATTTTAGAGCTGACAAAGAGTTAAAACAGCCTTGTCAACCTTGCTCATGCAATGGCCACTCATCTACTTGCGATGCTGCGTCCGGTTTGAAATGTGCATGTGGGAATAATACAGAAAGCGAGGATTGCTCGCAAATTACAATCAAGCAGGTACGAATGAATGCATTAAATTTGCAGTAATTCATGACCCATGATGAGACACAAACCAGAGACTTTTATTACGAGATTTTCATTTGAAATTATAGAGCACACATCACCAGTGCTGGAAAATGCAATGTGCCAAATGTAAGGATCATTTCTTGGGAACACCAACTGCCGGCCATCAATGCTACAAACAACTTACAGTTGACACGGAAAGTTGTTTTAGTCCTGAAATAAGTAAATGACAAATTATCTGGAATAGAGAATGTTCAATGTGGCTACAACACAGTAGTACATACATACTACATTAATCAATTCAATGCTCAAAGTTCCATTCTTTTTCACTTTGTTTTCCAGAATCATGTGCATTGAGTCCAGAGCCGTTACTATCAGGTTTGTTTTGAAATCCAATGTGCTACGTTTTAAAGATTATACCATTCTATGTTTTACTCGAATTGTACATGTAATAAACTTTTATTCCCTTAGGACGAACAGCGTTTTTTGCTATTCAGCCAAAGTTTATGAATGTCAACATCAGAATATGGTTGGATGTAACAATTGGAGCAATTAATGATATATTTAGCATCAAAGGATGATACATTCCTTGTTCATTATGATAATCAAAGCAATTTGCATCGGGTAAAAAATTCCAAACAATTTATTTCAATATTTTTTCAACTGTACATAAATAGCTTATTATTCTAAGGTACATAGAGTAGTTTCATAGTTTAAACACTGTATTATTCCTCAATTACAGATCGAATTTGACACAAAATACGGTTTAGCAGGGTTACGAAGTGATATGGGACGCGGTAGTCAGTCTTCCAGAAATCCATTTGTAACGCAAGATGACAGTACTTCTGAAGAATCTCAAGCGTTAGATATGTTATCGATAGAAAATTTTACCTCTGAATTTGGTCCCACGAGTCAACCTCTTACCACTGCCGTTCCCGGAATGGGCTATAAGTTAGTGCAAATAGAAGCAGCAGGATTTGCAAGTTATCACACAGTTACAAATCAGAAGGCGGTTCTTTTAGTAAAGAATCTCAGAAACCGTCTTGTGGTTACTTTACCACAGGTATTTAAACATCATCTCTTAATTTTGTTTATACTCGGAATCGGTTCCGCAACATAATTTATTTTTTTACAGGAGCATCATGATCTCAGATTAACTCGATTCTACTTAATACTCGAAGGAGTTGGTGATAAGTCTCATGGTAGTATATTTTTTAGGTAAACCATGTTTTTTTAACTTTTGAAATCATTCATAATTACGTGTGAACACATTATAATATATTTTTATTAATTTCAAACATCAACAGACAAGACCAACAGCATATAGATCTGTTCGTATTTTTCTCTGTTTTCTTTTCATCTTTCTTCATTTTTCTAAGTTTATGCGGCGTGCTGTACAAATTTAAGCAAACGGTAAGTTCCTTTTGAAATATACAATTGATAAAAAAAAAATAATTAATTGACACGCTGCGTGTCATACGCAGCTCAAAATAATACTAATATTTGATTTTAAATAGGTCGATATTCGTCGAGCCAGGCAAAGACACGTTGACGAAATGTTGAGCATGGCAAAAAGACCATTTGCAGTTACAACTGTAATTCTGGAACCTGATCCTAATAGTCATCTTTATGAAGCTTACACACAGTGTAGAAAAGTTTGTCGCAAGGGTTGCATATGTCTTCGCCCTATCGCAGTCGAGTATACGAACGAAAGAGGTGGTCCAAATAGTTCATCCAACGCTGCCGTATGTACCATGTTAGTATCCGTAGCTGGCGGTCCAACGGCTCCTGTACGGTTATGTTTAGCATCAGTACTAGTGTCACTAAGACCCTACCCTACCCATAACATTGTGAGAAGACGACGCATACAAACGCAGTAGATAAAAATAAATGTTATTATACCGGTTGTTGCTTAAAACATAAACAGTTTTTGAATACTATATTTACATGACATTTACTTACCCAAACATATAGTCATACATCACGACTTATCAAATTTTTGACTGCAACTAACCGTAAAGAAATACATATACCTAAGTAGCTTTAAACGTTATTTTTTAAAATGTTTAATATATGCGTGTTCACTTATCACAGTGAGTTTTTATCCGGTGGTGCAAGATTACTAAAAAATAAAGAGAAACGACTAAAAGAGTAGTAAAATGTCTCAACTATTCATTGTTCTTCAAATTGAATTCCACCATGATATATATTTTTTCATAACTTATATGATGACACCAAGTTCAAATTAAAGGAATATGCATTTTCTTTTCCACCTTAACAGTCATCACTCATCAGTGTATTCGAAAAGCTATTGTGAAAAAAGAGTCCTGAAGCTACGCAAAATTAGAAATTGCCGTTTTACACACTACATACAAATGTGCACAATTGACATGGAATGAAACTCCTCCTGCAGAATAAGCAAAATAGTTTTAAAATGCCTAATTGCAATAAAATGATTTATTGCTATACTGAAACCGCCTTTCCCGTAAAAGTTATTATTACAAAAGCTATTTTTATTGCATATTAGGAATACGTATATACACAGTAACATTTCACAAAGGAATTTGTATTAGGTCTCGTGCTAATCCACATCAAAGAATTCGCATGACTCATAATATGTTTCATGTATCAAAATGTCTATTCTTTTTTATTACTTTTTCAAGCGAGTGGGAGGAAACAGCATAAAATACAACAGGGACACTGACATGGCATGGACGTAAACGAGACATCATAATATGTAACATAATGTATATGAATCATTTTTGCAGGTGGACATGCAAAATGAAAGATGAAAGCTTTAATCGTTGCACT
>JAHZMZ010002143.1:0-15820 GCA_027743805.1 Lepidocyrtoides sp. E14
AGACAGACGGACAGACGGACAGACAGACACACGGACACCCAGAGTGTGATAATAAGCTCTTCTGCATGCAATGCAGCGAGCTAATAATTATTGTCTACAAGAGCCAACACCATGGTCAAAAAATGTTTGATAACTACTCATTTTTTCTGTACAAAATGTAAGGGCTTTTTATGAATCAGTCATGCATTTTTTATCACTTCGGATTACTACTTCACTTAAGGGAGATATGCACTTTTAAAAAATGATAAATGACAAAAATAATGTGGGAAATGAACCGTGTGAATAAATGATTTTCGACAAGTTTCCAAAAAATCTACCAAGTGGTCATTGTTGTCTTTGTTGCACTTTTTTATGTGCAGTCATCATCATTATTACCACACCGCCATTTTTATGTGCGGGTCCACCCAAAATCTTTGCAGCTTTACTAGACGACGATGACAACAATACAAGTATCAAACGCACACCTTTCTTTACTTCAGTAAAAAAATACTGAATAATATGTGCTTACACAATCATAATCGTTTTGGAAAGAAAAAAAAAGAAATGCATGAGATGACGACGGTGGTGGTGAGGAGGATGCACGATTGATGCACACGAAAATGCTGATTTTATTTGCTCACCCTCAGTAGTTTTTAAAGAGAAGATCACAGGTTGCATTTTTATTAAGTAAGAAAGAGGCTGGTCCGCTCGTAAATGAATGTGCATTATGACTGCATTTATTTACAATTCACAATTTTTTTTTTGTTACTGTAACTGTGTGCATGTTTGGCATGCATAATGTAGGAAATGATTCATTCGTTTCATTGTTGTGAGCAATGTTATTATTACCATTGTTATAAATATAATTTGTTGGTTTGTAAGACTAAGCTTGTTGTCTTTGGTTTGGTCGTGTGTCTCTGTCGTGCTCCTGGGTATACTTTATTTTATTACGTGTGCCGTGTGCACTGCATTATTCCGATGAATTACAGAAATTGAAGACATGATAGACATGATACAGATACAAAATATCATGCTGATATAATTGCTATACTATCGGTAATCTATATACTTTTGTCTAACAGACCAAAAAGGTTTATTTCTAAATGAAACTGTTAAAATAGTGGGTACTAACTACTAACCACTGCACTGCTGTTATCTGAAAACTTTTATTGCCAGAAAATCTAGGAATATGGGTATCTATTTTACGCTTGGAAATCCAATGTACTCTGTTACATACGTAAAAATTATATTGGTGTCAAGCGTGACGGATTCGTTCACTCTAGACATAAAAATATTTTTTAGACTCATTCATGATGATGATTAAATGGCTCACTAATGAAAGGTTGCCAATTTTAAGATTTCTATTCATTTATAGCATCACTGTTTGCTGAATACTAGAATTGCTGAACCTCAAGCAAAGTTGAAAAGTTAGAGTGTTTCAGTCTCGTCAATAATATTTATGTCCTTTCTCCCATTTCAGGGTACTTTTGCTCTCTGCAGAAAAGAGGAGGAGGCAAGAACGGTAAATATGTAAAAGTATACGTATATATACAAACATAGCGTTCTGTGGTCACGTAACTATAAATATATATATATACAGATGAATCTACTCTGTACAGAATGGTCATTTGTATTTAATTTATTATGAGTACTTGTATAACATCATTAATGTCCATATATCACTGGTACAATTTACAAACAACAATTAACAATGCTCTGGCAATAATTATAATGACAACGATGGTAATCTTATCCATTCTTCATCATAATCCCTGTGCTTGCTTTTTGCACATTATTGAACAGTTTGTAGCCGTCAGAAGAGGAACTTTATAGTTGAGTATAAGCCATATTATAGTAAATTGCAATATGCTAGGAGAATTTTTGATTGTTGTCTTGAAACGGTGAATGGTACACATTTGTTGGTGTATCTGCTTATCCATCTTCATTTCTTTTTTCTAATTGCTGAAAGGACTCAACCAAACCGATCTTGATGAATAGTTCGTGTTGCATTCTGTTAACAAGTCTTGACATATCATCACATCACACGCCACAATCATTTCTATGTAGATTGGAGGAACACAATGTCTAATGACACAACGTAAAACTGCAATACCTTCCATTTCATCAACAAGTTAGTGTTTAGCTACAAACTTACTTTTGTTTAGTTGGTCAAGATAAACATTTTCAATTTTCTTGTCCGCTTCTATTTTAATCTTATTCATTTGTGGCAAAGTATAATTTTGACTCCATTTTTAGACCTTTCTCCCAAACGTCATAGAATGTAGCATAATTAATCAAAGAGTCGTGATGAAATAACCATTGCTGTCCCCACTAGGGAGACATAGATCATCTTGGGATGATAACACTGGTCATTTTATAATGCATCACCAACGTGTAATCTGTAATCAGTGTTGCTATCAGTGTCTTTTGAAATACTATTCTATTCAATTAATGAATGCGATTTCACTGTATTTATAAGTTGAAAATATTCATTATTCAATTTCCGCATTTCCCAATGGAATATTTCAGCGGAGTTGTAACGGCTTGAAAAAGGCTGTGGCAATAATTGCTTTACTCCAATCAAGAGTACCTACGAATGAATGCGCAGCTATTATTGTGTACCTATATGTATCTTAACGTTTCCAGAAAGTTACTAATTTTTTCTGGCATGTATTTTTCTTTTATAAACATCTTCAGTATGCTAGAGTAAAGACACAATTTTTCACTGCCCAACCAAATACCTACACTGAAAAAGTATTATTAGCGTTTCCGGTTGAGGTGCAACTGTGAAATGTTAGGCTTGATGTAAGTGTGTGTTTTTTATGTGCGTTGATTTTGATGAATGAGAGTATTGACGAAATTTCTTAATTTTATTGACATGAATAAAACTCAAATACTTTATTTCATGCCTGCTACTTGTATTATTTTTGTTAAATTGGTAATTTTCCTATTATATTGATTTTTACGGAAATGGGATACTAGTAGATTCACGAGAGGTCCATTTAGCTTTTAAGAATTTTTATTTAACCGCCACAAATTGCATTGTATCATCTTTTTCAATAAAATTCCAAATAAGTGAGAGTAGACGAGTAGATATTCAAATATTCCTGATAACATGTTAAAAATTAAAACAAAGTAAAGATGAAAGATAGTAAAAACATGAAAATTACGTCTACCTAAATAATATGTAATATCATTTCAAAACAAATATTGTTGTGTATTGCGGTGACTTACAATCACAGTTTCATAAATCTGCTACATATACCTAAAACATAACTCAGCAATACTCATCTCCTTAACCTTCCTACTATTATGAAAGGTGCTGCCTGTCATTACCGTTTAGCTTAACGAGTCTGTACAAACAAGAAATATTGTATTCTTCTTCATATATTTCTTTTGATAATAGGCAGATCGATATTAAAGTAAAACCGTGTGCCTATATATGAGGTTATAATTTTACCCGAAATTAGTGTCAAAATCAGCTTACGCCCATCAAACACCTATAAAGTTTTATGAGTTCACTTTTACACAGCATGGAGCAGCTTCATTAGTAATGCTTGGGCTGGCTAGTTAGTCAAGTGGCATTTTTTTCTTTAAGGTCAGAATAAGTGCAAGTGAAGACTAATCATTTCCATAAACTTCAACCAAACAAATTACTATCATGCATCACCTCACCACCTCCACAACACCACGCCACCGTATCATCACTCATTAAAGGTGTAACACAAGGAGTGGAAAAGGTGATGATGAAATAAAAAAGATAGGCGATTTGATGATAGACTTAATCTATCGCAGTGGTAGCCGTGATCTTCATTCTACTCTTTGAGAAAAATATATTTTAGCACGCACGTTTTTATAAGCATTACATTTTACATATTATGGACATATAGTATTGCCTTGTAGATTACTTCACAATGCGCAGTGCACATCAATACAAGTTTACAACTTCAAAGTGGAAGAAGATACATGAATATATTACACATGCGTATGCCCTGTCCATCTACTCATTCATCATTGTTATCACACTTATCGCCGTCCAAGACGCAAAGAATCAACAGATCAAAGATCAATATACAAACACTCTTACATGCAAAACAATTTTATTACCCACCTTAGGTAAATACATTATTATATTGAAAGAAAAAAGACTTTGAATTGTTGTCTACGGCTGTGCGGCCACTTTTAAAGTGAATCATTTGTATGCATCCTCACGTCAATATCTTGCAGCTATTATTGAATGAGAAGAATTTATAATGTTACAAATCTTGATAGCCGCAATTAGTAGTAATTTTTGGCACAAAATTGGGGCACATGCAGACGAATACATGTAGGTTTGTGATGTAGTATTTGCATTCTTTACAGCTATCTGGTAGATGTTTGCTTAGATAGAAATAGGTGAATATGGATGTCCATTGTGTTCACATCTTCTGATATCAGAATTGTAAATACACACGCACAAAAGTATCAGACTGTAATGGACCTTTAATATTCACATTAGCATACAATTTTAGTCAAACTGAAACAGAATAATTTCCCATGTAAAATAAACATTTTTATTGAAGAAATGATTTGGAGGTTGTGTGCGTGCATTATTCCTGCACTGCATAGCATTATTTGATTTTTTTTATTCAATTCAGTTCATTTCATTCATAGACAAAATTGTAGATTTGTCATGTTGCAAAACTATATAATATACTTCTTGTTAACAACGAATTATCGTAAACCTCGAACGAGCCGTCTCTCAAAAAAACGTTATTTTCAAAACATGCTTACCATGGCCAATAGATTTATTATCATTGACCATTAACCAAAAGATTCACAGATTGCATGAGTGGATGCTATATTGCTGAGTTTTGACTTCAGTTAAGTTTCATCAAAAATTATATTGCACGCATACTATCTGTAGAATGTCGAATGGTGCCACTTTGCTTCAAACTGATTCACGGCTAAAGTGTCAAAATTCGCAGGAGAGACGCAAAACTTTTATGATTGGGTTATGCTATACGGAATTACAGGATAAAGATGATTTTACCTACTCTTTTGCAGTCCATTGAAAAAAGGTGATCATTCCACCATTTTTCACATTGCGTGAACTGTTACTTTTCATGAATCATAGTAATAAAGATTTATGTAGTTGTCTGTTACAAGGAATTTGCAATTGCTGGTTAAAGGTTTGTAGGCATCCCTTTGTGCGACAATTGAAGTAATCAACGTTCATTATTACATCCGTTACAGGATAGAACATTATGTTTGTTGGTGTATCATTCACAAATTGGTCTGATATTGAAAATTTGATCAGAACTCACAATGTTTCTTGAAATCATTTGCCCAAACATGTATCCACTACGTAATACATGGTCAGTGAAATCCAATGACTTAATTCTCTTTAAAGGATTTAAACAAAAGATTTGATATTTCCCTATAACATTCAGCAAAATTTTAGATGCAATATACAATCAACACTTGTTGTGGTGGTCATTTGCAGATAAAAGTAGACTGTACAAACAAGTGAATTTTTTAAACTTAGAATTCCTTGCATCATTGCATTCATAAATGTACAGATTTTGAAGTAAAATATGTGTTTTGAATTGGTATTTTAAACCAAACTGGCTTCAACGTATTTATCTGTATCAATGAATTAGCCAAATTTGGAGTTTTTAGATGTACCTATACCAAATACAGTGCATTACATAAAAATTCTCTGGTAAATTTTGTTTTAACTTCATGTGTAAGAATACGAATAGGTACATGTAACATACGCATACTGTAAGAATATTCCATAATATGAAAAGCAATCTCCAAGAAGAGAGACTATGAATCCTTGCCCCAAACACCCAAATTTTTTAAAGTCGTGACTTTACTTTTGGAGAACTTCGTGACATTCTGTTTTTGTATTCTCAGCCTCTTACTATCTCTGACTCCTCTTCGTTGCAAATTGACTCACACGAGTGTGTAGTACCTAGCACACATAGTTCATACACGGTACTTTTACAAAAGAAACATCCGTCCACCAGTGACCAGTATTACAAAGTGCAATAACAACAGCTTATTATAGCACACTTACCGCTGCATCATAATAACATTATCTTAACACATTATATTGTTATTATTATCATGATTATCATCATGAAGAATTGAACAATGAACTGCAGAAATTCGAATAATAGAGTAGCGAAGCATCTTTCTTCAGAAGAGTGCATCATCATCATTCTTCAGAGGAGTTTCCAACAAACAATGGTAACAACTTGGTCGTCACTAATCGCCACTGTTGCGAGTTATCGGTTATTCACAAATTGAATTGTACTTTGTCCGTCACTCTTTTCTAGTTTAGCTTCTCATAAAATGAGCACGTTATAACAACATATTCAAATGCTACTCTCCTACTGGCAAAAGATTGTGCATAATGTGAAGAAGATAACTATTCAAGTGAGGAAAATGAGTGGACAATTCCCTTTAGTTTATTTTAAAGTAATTTTCATGAGCACTGCTCATCCTACTGTCTAGATTCCCTATATAGAAACTATATAGTTTCTCCTATTATCAAAAATGATAATATGTATAAGCGTGTTTTTATAACTGACTCTTTTTTTATTACAGAACCGCTTGTTGATCCAACCATGAATTAAATCGGTTATATGATATGATCGGCAAAATAGAAACTATTAAGTATTGTATTTTTATCATAATAAACAAAATGAAAACTCAAGTAAAAGTACTATGATGCTTTTTGTTAAAGCTGTTTGCTATTGCATACCTAAACACAAACAGTTCTTACAGTCGTGTGCACAATATTAAATTACTTGTTACTTGTGTTCAAAATTTTGAAAGGATTTGCTAAGTACAAATGTGCTTCGAGTACGTTCAAACGTATTTAAGGATTTGCTTACGCAAATGCCTGAAAATAATACACTTGCATATAACAATCTCGATTCAATCTTATTGTTATCCTTTTACTTCCACGTTTTGCTTTCATTTTCTACTCGAATAAACAGTCCCTGCATTACCGACAATGAAACGAATAAAAATGAATGAAGATTTAGTAGACAGCAGACATCACACACACAGGAAATACATCTCTGGTCATTCGTCATTGTTCAATGATCAGTTTTCTTTTCTTGCTACTTTTTATCATGAAATATTGTACAACCGGAACATGACAGCTTTGAAAATGAATGTGTGGTCGAAGCAAAAGTTACATTACAGATTTTAAAATGCTTTGTAATTTTACAACTCATAAAATGGTGGTAACAATGATATATGTAATGATTTACCTCATAGTAAAAAAATTAGGTATTAAAAACCGTGACTTACTCTCTAGCTCTTGCTGTGTCGGAAAAAATAATTATGATAATCATATTCACACATTATTCATAAATATACAAAAAGTAAGGTAGTCATAACCGGCGTTATCTGATCAATTCTACGAATGAAATTTTTAAAATGTGCAAAAATGGTTAAGGAAGCGATGATAAGAAATGCATTTAAGTATTCAGATATTTCTCTCATGAAATTCAACTTCCGTTCTTTGAAAATAGGATGACATGACATTTAATATTAAATGTGTAGCATACGACCAAAATTTTTTGTTCATGATATTTGAAAACTAGCAAAATATTGTATTGCTACAGCCATTTATATACGTACCTACATAGAGTTAGAAAACAATGTCTGTATCAAGAGTGTGTATACAGTATACAATAGTTGGAAGCTGGAGGAAACAACCAAGGTTGCACATACGATGTATACATTGAGTAGGCGTTATAACTGTTTTCAACTAAAATTAAAATCATTGGTACTTATCTGTGCGCACTTTTGAATATTTGAGGCTATAAAAATTTATAAATGAGCAGTTTAAATTTTCCTTTCTGAAACAAAGATAATTTATCACCTATTGACGGTTGCTAGTTGTTTGCGTGGGCTACATCCCATTAAAACCAGTTCAATGCCAGCAAAGAAGCAGAAAATAATTAGATTTCATTTTCTTGTTTATTTTTATATCAATTTATAATAAACCACACACTAGCGTTTAAAAAGAAGACGAGTAACTACAAAATGAAGGAGAAGGTCAGAAGTTGCAATTATTTTTGTTTGACAAAAATTCGTCCATAAAGAATCATCATCATCATCATTTCTACTATATAAAAAACCCAACATACGCACGAACATCTTTTTTGCTCTAAGGCTGCTTTTATAACATGAGCAAAAAAGTTCAAATTCTACAGTTTGCCTACACTGTTAATGAGAAGTGTATCGTATGACACTGCAAAAATGATGATGATGATGAAGATGATCCCTTAGGTTAGCCATGTTTCTTATCTCGTCTTGTTGTCTTGTAACTTTAAATGCAGACAGACGTTGAACGTGCATGAGGATGCAGAAATATTAAGGCACCTACTACTGGGATACCTATAAAAATATGAAGCAGCTTATTTCTGGCATGTCGCAGAAGCTATAAAGTGGTGAAGGTGAAATATCTACACTTATACAGCATTCTTCTTTGCTGCATTTCTCTTCTTCTTTTTCATTCACGTTTTACATGTACTAAAACAACAATGCACTATGTCGAATATGAGAAGACGCTATTTGCATGTAACGAAAAAAAAAAATTTACGGCCAACCTGTGACCTTATAATTTGTTAAAGCTGATTCTAAATTAGATTACTTGTATGCTATGAGCGTAAAAAAAACTATCTAATAATAAAAGTAAATGCTATTACGATATGATGATGGAATCGATGACGGTTTTCAATGGCATTGGTATGGTATATGAATGTTAAGTACAAAATTACTGTTTACAGTAATGCTTTTCTATATTGCACGACAACTCATTGTAAACACTATTGTTCAGTTATTGATTTTTTTCTTACTTGCTTCAGAGTGCCTACATTGTTTCTTCTAATTCGGAAAGGATGCCGAAAATGATAAAACTAATCAGTTTGCCATGTTTGAAGCTAATGTGCATATATTGATTAAAAAGGCTTGTTGGTGGTAAAGAATGCGGTATTAGATGCGCTTCAGTTGCAAGCAGAAATTAGATTTATTCTTCTGCTACTTTGATCATGATATTGACATCCATCCTTCTAAAACAGGACAACCTGTTGCGGATTAATCCTGCCTTGTGTTTCAATTATTTATTAACAATGGTAATAACAAAAATCGTCATCATTATCATAAAAGTTATTTTAACATTGTATACCCATTTATGGGTTGCTGAAAATGACAAATTAAAAAGAAATGTTTCAGTTATGATGGCTTTTATCCTCGCTGTTGTTGACATTTGAATGGAGAATGGTCAGAGTAGTCATTCATGTGCTTTTCATCCTACACATAAGTCACGGCAAGGGCAACGACAAAAACTTGCTCATTATTATTGTCAAGTACAAATGTGTCTGGAATCCAATAATAGTCCACGATAATTACTGGCAACAGCAGCAAGAAACAATAAAATAATTTTTATTTCGCTTATTTTTTAAGGAAGATGAGTAAATTTTACTTTTATGTGGATGCAGTTTTGTTTTCTTGTTTTAATGCTGCTGCACTATTATAATGAACGTAATTCATTTAACAAAGGGTACCATCATCAATGTCATTGGTAGAAGAAATGACATCATTAGTTATCACCAGTAGACTCACAGCATCATCACCATATTATCATGAACTTAAAAGCAGGAATATTTCTGGCATGATAGTAGTAACAAAGCCACGCAATATGCACAATATCGCCTATTTCTGTTTTTTTTTACCAAATCGACCATGTCGGGTTGTAAAACAAGAAGAAAAAAGTGATCCAATCATGTTACCTGTCTGTTGCTTCTTGTATTTGTGGATGCCAATGGGAAATGTCAATGCTAATGTTCTATAGTCCACACTACCAGAAAAACTTGCCAATATAAAGAATTCATCTTTAGGGGGAGGATGATGTGATGTGCCACCTTTAAAGGTTGACAAGTATAATGAAATGAAGTGAACAAATTGCATTTTCATATGAGATGACAAAGGATCCATTTTCACAGTTACCAGCCAAACAGTTGTTACATATTTGCATTTAGGAATTATTGCAGCTTGCTCATACTGCTCTGTACCTGAGGACTTCCTTCGTTCAATAATGCTCTCTCATTGCCTCTTCTTCTCAATCAGGTGCACATAGTCATAAAATAAATGAGGTAAAAATGTTGGATAATGTAATTATACAAAAAAATTAAGCTGCATGCAACAAGAATGCAATCAGTAGAGCAATGTGATTACGGCAAAGTGGGTACTTATAATGTATCATATGTATGTATATTGTGCAGAAATTTGTACAGAAGTATGCATATAAATGTTGTAAAATTTTTGGACATTCCTATTTGTTGTCCAACTGATGACCTTCAATCTAAATAAATGGCCAACGTTATTATTATTATATTCGTGGTATTTCGTGTAAGAAATTGAAATCAATGGAACAACATTAAGAAAATGACAAACTGAAAACATTTTTTTTATAAAAAAAGATGATGAATGATGATACGCAGCACAGTTATCGGTTTATTACCTTATGCCGGTCAACGACAGGAATGAGTGCTTTTATGCCGATAATTACCACAGAATCGTCTGTATCTTATCACGCAACATTCCTCCTAATTCCCACACTTGACTAATATTTTTTATAAAATTTATTACCTTTTCGACTACACACTTTTATTACATTGTTATTTGCATGTCATACACATCATGATGCATCAATAATATGGTGACACTCTGTATGGAAAAAAGTGGACGAACTGTTCGACAAAAAGAAATTTGATGATGATTGGATTTTATGTGTGCCCTTGATTTTGCCAATGTCACTAAATATCGGTACAAATGATTGAATTGGATACATTTTTTTTCTCCAAATTTTGCATACTTGCAGTTAGACCTAAACTGCCTAAAGTGTTTGGGTGTACAAAACGGCATGCGAATTGCGAATCACAAAATGAATATGCATACACATTATTTAGTGTATTGCTTGCTGTCGAGATGGCTTTGATGTAAATTGTTGCTATTGCATAAATTATATAGTTCGGTAAAAAACGAGATAAGGCAATTTGTATACACGGTGCGATAATGAATGACGATTGTGAATCTTGAAAAGAAAAGCATAAATCATTTCAAGGGCTTTATCACCACTTCATAAGTCATCTAAGTCATCTTGTTGCCTTTATGCTTCTATAATGAAATAATCTAGTTCTGATTAGTTTGATATTTTTGTCCGTCAATTTGCTGATTTGCGGAAGCGGCCAATTGCTGACCTCTATATAATCTGGCAGTAACATATTATATTTATCGATTGTGAAGACTATAAGCAATATCTTTATTACATCTTTTTTTCAAGTTTACTTGCTGTGCACCTTCAGACTCCAGGTCTTCTTCACGATAGCTAGACGAACGAATGAAATAAAGAAATGTTTTCAAGTCTAGTCAATCATGTGTTTTGCATTTTATTCAGTAACTTTGATTACTTTTTGAAGAAAAAAGTCAGTGGAATTTGTACTGCATTGTTCTCGTGTGCATGCGAATTTGTTTAATCATTAAATTATTTTTGAACCATCTAGCATTAACTAACCAAATTCTGTTAACCAATCTCATCATTATCATTCTTATTACTCATTTTTCTTGAAAGAGAATAACTAAGATTATTTCTTATTTGATTTTTTACAATTTAATTTTGATATGAATTGCAACACCATAGGCATGAACCAAAGCCTTTTTAAAGGTAAGCATATATGTTATTATTCTCTCTGTATCCTCTTTGTTCATTATTTTACTCAACGTTATCGGTTTAGGAACCCGTCATGTAACTTTTGTTCTGTTTTGCGTTACATTACCAGCATACAAACACTATATAGGTATGCATTCCTCCTCATTTTTCATCACCTCAATTTTACAAAAAATGTTCAGAAAAAAGTCATAACCCTGTCATTATTTTTGTGCAGCTTCTTGAATTCATAATGACAAAACTGACATATCCGTGTCACGCTTAATAAGCTTGGGTAGATTTGGCAAAATTGAATGCATGCGTTCGTCATCATATCTTCTTGTCATATTTATATATGCTACGTGCTAATAATGCTTCTTGTAGCAGAGCAAATAGCACCATTGAAGACTGAATGGTGGCAGTGTTGCAGTTCTTAATTTTTCAAAAATATGTCTCGAACCTCGTCTAATGAAGATGAGCTGGCAAAGTTTATGTGAACTGACATAGGTAATAAACAAAAGCAAAAAATGCTGTTTTCTGCTACCTAGCATTAACGTGATTGTTATATAAGAATGAAACGTTACGCCAGAGAATTCATAATCTCACGAAATAAATGGAAATGTACTCAAGTCAACGTTCAAATTATTATAAAACCACTGCAGCTAAAGTGTGGATCCGTTTTTGATTTGCTTGATAACATTAAAAAAATGTAACATGAGTGAGATAAAAGTCAAATTATCGAGCACACACACCAGTAGGTGAGATAGTTATCTAATATCTCAGGAAAGTAAATTTCAGGATAAGAGTTATAAAAGTAAATTGAAGAATAGAAAACCAAAACAAAAGGGAGAAGAGACTGTCAAGCTATACATATGTAAATGTTTTACCTATCTAGGTATTCTCTTCATTTTTCCCCTCACTTTTTCTCATGCACTTCTTTAAGTTTATCAGATAGGTATGTGGTCACCTAAATTTACCTCTACTCTAATGTAGTTCTATTAGTTTTATACAACATTGAGCATGCCAAGTTTATGTTGAAGAAACACTCAAATAAATGTAAATGTCAAACGTGTAAAAATGACATCGAATCATCATCCTTCTCAACGTTATTGTTATTAATGAAGTGACTACTACAATTGCAAACATAGGAAAACAATGCGAACTTGCGCACATCTGCCCATCGGCAAGGATATGGAAATGACTTTATGACAATCTGACTGCTCGGCTCTAAAAGCGTTGCTATTCAATGATAACGTTCTATAATATTTTACAATAAAATTTTGCACATAGTATCTATACCAAATGACAAGATAAAAAGCGAACATGATACATATAAACTACTGCAATGCCCAGGCATTTTGTATTATTCACGCAGCTTCTGTAACGATTTACCTACTGATGAAAATTCAAGGCAGCTGAAAAGAGTATCTTTAGGTTTGGCTTCTTGGTGCAAGTAGAGAAGCCTAAACTGAAAGAAACACTAATTGCCACCATCACTTCTAGTCTAGTTTGATTATAAGCAAAAATGATGTATAGTAATAGATAGATGGCGAGGGCGATGGTGGTGATGGATGATAAGTGGAATAAAAGAGGATGAAAGTGATCTGATGATGACTTTTCATGTAACTCTTTACGCAACATATAACTTTCTGGTTTACTACTAATAATAATAATAACGTTCAACAGCACACACATCATTATCATCATCACGCAGAAGCAGCAACAAGAGAAAAAAAAACATTTGTAGTCGAGTAACTGTTTTTGTTGTAATACACGTCGCACAACAAGCAAAATCATGCATAATACATACACATGTACCATATTATGCACAGTACACATAATTTGCGTAAACAGTCCCGTTTTTATTTGCTCATGAAACATATTTTATCTGAGCAAAAAAGAGAGAGAGACAGAGATAATAGAGCGGAGCGTTTTATGTTCATTGCATTGTGCCTGCAAGTGGCTACACTTCTCATTTTTTAGTTTAATAGACCCAGCATATTATTATGAACGATTTAAGATGCCTACACTACACATGATGTGTATACAATATTTTTCCAAAACGTGTGTTGGATTCACATACTTATATTTTATAAACTCAAATTTGATATGATAAGCTCAAAAAATGTGTGACTGACTCACTGAAGAAGACGATGGACTGCGAGAGAGAGAGAGAGAGAGAGAGAGAGAATTACTCACATGATAATCATGACTTTGTAGGTCAACAGTCAACAGCAAACAACTATAACTGCTGGCAAGGCAGTTTGTACAAAACAACATGATCATTTGATGTAATAATATATAATACGTTCAACCAAAATCTATATACATAGGTAGGTGTCATCCTCATCCCGTTCTTCTTCTTCAGCAGTCATTCAACCAAGGAGACAGCAGTGATGAGATGAGACGGTCAAGCCAGCCAAAAAAAGAGAATTTCGTAAAAAAATTGTAATATGTAATTTTTTGGGTTGATTTACCAAAAGTCTCTTGTAGGCATCTAGATTGGTGATGATCATAATGATGACGATGGTAGTAGTGGTGGTCATTTTGATACAGTGTGGGTATCGGGGTATGTGTACAATGTCCTCTCTCCCACTTTGACCATGCAGTGGAGTGGATATACTATTTTCATTATAATCCAAACAGTAAATCATCTTCATTTTTTTGCAGATGTTATAGTGAAAAATTTGAAAAAGGAGGAGGAGGAGGATATAAATTAGGTACATAAAATGTGCATAGAGTACATGAGTAGGTACACTTTCGTTTGTTCTTTGAGAGAGGTTATAAATGCACTTGCTCATATGAATGGAATGATGAAAACGATGCTGTTGCGGTTACCTAATTCTTATTGAATTAGCGTGAGCATTTGCTTTTATTATTGCGTGCGTGTGTGCTGTTACTGCAGGTTCTTGAAATAATAGAGAAAAGTGGAAAAAATGTATATACGATTTTTCCAATATTTGTGACGTTTTTATGAGCAAAGAAAAAGAAGACGTAGTGTAATAAAAATATGGAATTGCAAATCTTATCGTCATCTTCAATGCACCAACAATACACACGCATGATTGTATAATAATAATGATGTTGATAGAGATGCACTTGTAACTTGCAATATTTATTTTATAATGATTATTGCATCAATAATAGCAAACAACAATGGTCAACAATGAAAAGCGAAAAGCTATATGGTCATTACAATATAGGTATCTGTTTAAAAGTGAACAACAACCTATTTGAGTTAACTGAAAGATGGTGTAAGCTGTAAAAGGTAGGTAAAGTTTTATCCATCCATATTGCCAGTCAATACATGCAGTCCTCTTTCTCATTGAAATATTTTAATGGAATGGCGCAACTAACCAAGCAATACGCTAATAACCAGTTAATAGAGATGATTATTTTAATTGGTATTTTTTTTCAAACTGCAAACCAACTAGTCCATTATAAAGAGACAAAGAGGAGAGGATTGATTAATAGAGAGTACATTTCTGCTCTATCAAAAACAGTGATAATTTTGTTTTATTAGTGATGCTCGTCCGTTGCTAAAAAATCTTCTATTATGACAATAAATTATCATGTAAATTGATATGAATATGTATTTTCAATTAGTTTAGTGGTTTCTGATGTGGTCCCGACTGAATTTTGAGATATTAATTTGAGATAATATTAAGGTTGATAGTTTTATGTGGTGTTATCATAGCTTGCTTTGCATGAGGACAAGACGTTGCTGGTGTGTGGGGCATGTTTTTGTGTTTCTGCCATTGATTGATTTATTAAGGTGTCAGGGTAGTTACGCTTGTAGAATCATTAAAGTACAGACATGCGCTTAAATTATAGCCCACCGATTCAAATTTAGATGTAATCTTTATATTTCTAATTATTTAAGAATAATGTGTTTGTTAACGTTCAACTTTAGTTGGGTTTATATACAAAAAAATGCGTTTCTTACGTTGCCCCATATATTGTTGCAATGTAAGCAGCAGGTTTGTATCAAGGTAAGATCTGTCAGAAACACATGCATAACACATCATTCATGATGTAATGATTCACAGAAAAGGTCATTTAATCCATTTATTCCATTTATTTTTGGATCCCTAGAGAGAAAACTACCCAAATTAATCGAATCCT
>JAHZMZ010002144.1:0-15068 GCA_027743805.1 Lepidocyrtoides sp. E14
ACAGTTGTACAAACATACATAAGGAATTAAAATAATTGAGAATTGTGAGCGCAATAAGAAATGTAATCATTTGCAATAAGCAGCCAAATATGTCAAAATATGTATGTAAGTATGACAAAATTGACAATATGTAAAGCACAGTTAGGGAGACGGAAAATTACACAGCACTAGAAATATTCCTCATAAATAAGCATAAAGTTAATGAGATGTAACTAGTTCTGATTTTTATCAATATAGCACTAACGATTGCATCTCCTGTAAAAATTCAATTTAATTTTTTACAGCAGTGAACAATGAGCTTGCGTTACAGGCATATTTTGAAGATATGTATATCGTTACTCCAACCTTAAAAATTTACCTTTCCGGTCAAAAATCGCTTACCTAATCAACTTAATCAGCAATGGGATTGCTTGTTTCCCAAATTGGAAATCCAATCGCAAAGTCAAGCCAAGTTCGTGTTAAACTTGCCACAACTTTCCTCCTTACACTCTAAGGCTAGGCTATCTAATAATAGCAAATTATTATTAACTGCACTGGCGATGAATGCCTGTTTCATTGGATAAAATTTTATTCTATTGGAAAGAAATTACAAATTTCAAAATCCTCCTGAAATAATAGACGCGATGATGATGCGATGTGACAATTGATGTGTATGTGAGTTGTGAAATGAACAAAGATAAAGAAAGATTGAAATGTATAGAGTATAGGCCATAGGACGTAGTAAACAGGAATAAAAGTAGGCATAGAGTGCATCCAAGAGCCCCATCACATGGCAGGAAAAACTCTGAATTTAAACATGGCTTGTTATTCAAAAATGGGTAGCTTAACTTGTCTACGTTTTACGTACCCAGTCAGGTTAGCTTTTAGCTTCTATCTACCGCACGGTATTTGTATCAACAAACAATTCGTTTGCTGGTGGGTGATGATACAATACACAGATAACAGGGTAAATACTTAAAAATAAATCCAGTGTCGTACCTCGTACCATAAAACTTGTTGTCAGGATTATCAGGAATCGGGAAGACCCGTTTCGTTTAATTAAATCAATATCACACTACACACTACTATTGATATCTGTTCACTGATCAATCCCAACTGAGACAGCCAGTGACGCCACCATTTTGTTTAGCGTTCTCTAATTTAGATTTCATCTTTAGTGACAGTTTTTAAGCAAGGATAACGGGGATCTGGATTGCCACGTAGCCGATTAATTCAGCCTAAAATGTAAGTTTGACATTATAAAAACTTTAATGACTTACGGACTACCAACTATGTAGTGGTTATAATATGTAATATGAGAAAGGTAATGATACACAGTACACAGGTAGCTATGATTATGAGGAGTAGCGACATCAGCGACAACTCAACACTCTCCTTAGATATTTTTGTGCATTAGTAAGCTTAAGTGAATATAACTTGTACTAATTTTTACGTGTAAAATTTTTAATGATAAGGGCACGTCCATCAAAGAAAGATGATGAAAGGAGGAGGGACCGGAGGTCTTCAAGTTCTTCTAGTTCATCTTCATCTAGTTCTTCATCCTCCTCCTCATCTTCTGGGTCGTCATCAACTGGTTCGTCAAGCAGTTCATCTTCTTCATCTTCATCGTCTGGATCTCCACAACCCCGTCGAAGAGATGCAAAGCCGACCGAGAGAAAGAGTCCCAAAACTAAATCAGTGTCTCGATCAAGGTACAATTACAATAGGAGGAAACTCTATCATGGAGGCCATAACTTTGTGTCATGTTTCCATTAATAATTTTACTCTTGGTGCTGGTTAGGTCACCTAAGCCTGCTGAAGCCGCACCTGAAAAGCGTGAGAAAGACAGGGAACGGGACAGGGAGCGTGATCGGGAACGGGATAGAGACAGGGGTGATCGCGACAAAGATCGTGACCGTGGCAGAAGTCCACGTCGTTCATCCAAGTCACCAAGACGTGGAAGATCACCAAAGTCATCTCCACCCCCAAAGCGAGGCCGAAGTCGTTCTCGGTCACCTAGAAAGTCGCGGTCTAGATCTAGATCCCCTCGCAAGGACAGGGACACACGTAAGTTTGAAGAAGATTTTTCATATCATGGGATTTATGGTGTCGTACATAAGTATCGCAAAAGTTAATTTAAACTTTGAAAATAAAGGTCGAACTCCACCTAAACGTGAGAGAAGCCCTACCCCAAGGCCTACCAAAATTCATGTTGGCCGGTTGACTAGAAATGTGACAAAGGAACATTTACAAGAAATTTTTGCTAGTTTTGGGACGATCAAGGTAAAAGGATTCAATACTCCTATATCTTAGGCCAATGATAGTGAAACGTATTTTGTCAGTAGGAATTCCACTTTAATTATTACACGTTATCAAATTTATTTCATGACACGGCATCACTATTTCTGCTGCTTATTAGCAGTCACACTACTGTATAATAAAATTTGTGAGCGTATTTACTTCCCACCACATGCTAACTTTAGTTTATTTTTCTTTACATTTGATGCAGGAAATTACTGCTGCCCCAGTTCTTAGCATTCGACCTCAAATGGCTGCGACAAGACCTCCAAGAAGGTCTCCACCACCCCCACCACGACGACGCCGAGGTCAGAATACCTTGCACAGTACTATTTTAATGCTGAATCTAAACATGCATATGACAGTCCCAAGTATGTATTTACTTATCTAGAAATTTGCATGTATTACAGGTTGGTCCCCAAGACCAAGATCTCCCTACCGTCGTCGTTCACCCCCACGTGCTCGTCGCTCTTCGCCTCCACGACGGCGTCGTTATGAACGTTCTTCATCTTCTTCGTCACGTTGATATAGTTGAGTCGGCATGTAACTTGATGTATTTACTATTAATTCAGAACTACAGGAGTTAAAATAATTGTTGTGAACGCTTACGGATTGATTTATGAATGCTTAATTGTGTGCATAACGGTATTACTTTATTTCAAACTTTTTGTGTCTGGGAGAATGTTTTATGAATTTACGTGTATAATTTAGCTGATGCGACCAACCTGGTGGTAGTTGACAGATTATTATTAGTTGGTTATGTCAGATGTATGTATATTAGCATGGAACAATTCTCGTAAGTACGTGCTGGACTGTAGATCAAGATATTATTTTTAATGTTATGCTTCTGTTTTCTATAAATTGTATGATAAATGTCATGATTCTGGGTCGAATAAAGAGTTCAGTTATTTTGATTAGATCTGTAACAAAAATGTTTGTACGGTACCATTTACAACTACTAATGCTAGATGCAGACATTATTTCCTGGCATTGGTTGCTGAAGTGATGTTTACAAAATCTTTTATTACCTCTTAGACGAGTATCCAGAGTATAAGTATGTCTATTAGAATCTTTGTTTTGAAATAATCTATTCCATGTCTAAACAGCGTTAATTTACATAAAACAGGAAAAAGGCGAATGTCTTGTCTCCACTGTGGTGTAGGGTAACGTGTCTATGAATATGAATGGTTCAGATTCTACATCTCTCCGAACGTAAGCGTTCAATCACTTTTTTAAATTTCTATAAATTTACAACTACTAATGCTAGATGCAGACATTATTTCCTGGCATTGGTTGCTGAAGTGATGTTTACAAAATCTTTTATTACCTCTTAGACGAGTATCCAGAGTATTTGCACACGCAAGTATGTCTGTTAGAATCTTTGTTTTGATATAATCTATTCCATGTCTAAACAGCGTTAATTTACATAAACAGGAAAAAGGCGAATGTCTTGTCTTGTCTCCATTGTGGTGTAGGGTAACGTGTCTATGAATATGAATGGTTCAGATTCTACATCTCTCCGAACGTAAGCGTTCAATCACTTTTTTAAATTTCTATATAGGCTTCATTTCATTGGTAATTAGCATATATGTACGATATGTAACCGTTTCAGGGATATAATGACAGATGACCCAGCTACGGCTATATTTACATCCTTCGCAAAAGTATATACAATGAACCCGATCAATAAGACGTTTTGGCTCCCATCGTCTTCATCTGCTGTACCCGTGTCTTTTTACTTTGATAAGCATCGTTCAGTGTACCGAATTATTAGCTACGATAAAAAGGATCTTGTAGTTAACAGTACGATATTTCCCTCCATGTCGTTTATTAAAACATCATCGACATTTGGGCTTTGGTCCGACACAAAGTTGAGGACGATTTATGGCCTAGGATTTACATCTAACGAAAATCTAGTGCAATTTTCTGAATGGTTTGACAAGGTAATCAAGGCAGCGAAAACACTTGAAGAGAACCTGCCGCTTCCACCACCAGCGCCAAGTGCTGTGTCAATTACTTGTGAGGACGGTTCCGCAAAAGTGAATCCAAACTGTATAGGACCACCGGATGTTGATTTGCAAAATGTGAACCCCTCTGGTGTTAATAAAGCCTCATCTTCTTCGCTATGGTATAATGAAACGGAAGGGCATGGAAATCGTAATTATGTCCCTCCTCAAACAGTCCATGTTGTTGACAGTAATCTTCAACTAAGTGCTTCCAATCGTGGGGGCGAAGGTGACTATGAAGTGGTTCAAATGACCACATCACCGATGGAAAAACTCGCATTAGAAAATTTGCAGTATCAGCGCGAAGTTTTGAAAGTGAAACAATTGGAAATAGAACTGCATTCCATGCGAACAACGGTAAATACTATGCATGAAGCGTTGCAGCGGAAATCACTAGAATTTGAGAAAACGAGAAAAGAGCTCTCTGATGTGAAAGCGGAAATAGAGGATCTGAAATCTCAGGTGAAAACAAAGCAAGATCATATAACTAAGCTACAGGATTCGGAAGCGCTACTCAAGGAAGAGACTGAAGATTTTAAAATACAACTTCAGGAGAGAGAACAAATCCTTTTAGATAAAAAAGAGGAAATCAAGTATTTAAAAGCAGAGACCGAGAAGGCGGAAGATGTTAAGAAAGAAAACGACATTCTCAAGGAACGACTTAGGCAGCTTCAAACAGAATTTGACGTCTCTGATAAAAATTGGGATACTGTAGAAATGGCTGCAGTTGATATGACGGGAATTATTCAGGGACTAATTGGGGTCCAAGGCCGATTGAAACAAGTAATACCTGCATCATCATCTGGAGACATTTAGCGTAAATTACTGCTTAAAGATAATTGTTAAAACCAGTATTCAGTAAAAACAGCCATTAGCCTTTTAAAAAGATTCGTATATTTATTGTTATACGCAATACGCATCACGATTTTACGATAACATGTCCCAAAGTTATTATAAGTAATTAATTTTGTTAATTAGTACTCCGTAGTACCATAATCAGTCACTGTCACTATCAATGATAAATGCGCGCTTCTTCTTCACAGCAATGCCAAAGTCGTTTTCCTCATTACTGTCTGAACCGGGATCGACAGGGTCAGCATTAGTCTCGTTTGCGACATGTTTTTCTTGATCCAAGTTGTCAGCACTGTTTGTATCCATAAGATCAGAAGGTTGAGGCGGTGAAACCCTATCACTAACGCTAGAGTTACTGTCGCTGGACTCAGGGTCAGACGAAACTGCAAGTCTGCTCCTCCTGGACACGTTTTTCTTCTTCTTTTTCTTGCTGCCGTCGCCATCATCAATGTTGGACAACACACTACTAGCAGCAACACTTGTTTTCGTTGCAATGCTGCTTCTACTGTCGCTATCGCTTTCGTCCCGTGAAACAACTTTCATATAATTGTTCCGTTCGTCATGGGTAGTTGTACTAGTAGAGGCAACCTCTGTTTCTTCGTTCGTAATAAATATTTTCTCCAGGCCATCCAGACGAAGATCCACATCTTTTTTCTTGAACAATGACGGGATTCGCCAGTAGGTTTCCTATTTAAATTGAAATGATTTATTTTTATTTTGAAACAAAAACGCTGCTTAAAAATGGGAGTATTGAAGACTGAGAAAGATACGGTACATGCGTACTTGTTCACCAGGAGGAAGGATGCCCAATTTTCTCATGAATTCTTTGAAGTCCTTGTTAGCTACTGCTTTAATACACGCTGCATCAATAGGAACTAATGGCACACTTTCATCCGAATCTGGATCATCCATGATGTCCTCTAAATAGTACTTCAAAGACTGCTTGACCCAACGAAGAGCAACGTCCATGCCTATACAAATTTAAATAAAACAAAAGTTTTGACATGAAAAATGTGAAATTCAAATCAAAGATTAGAAATTTTCATTTTTACCATTTCCAAGCAATTCTTTTCCAATATTCACCACTTGTTCCTCATCAAAAGGTCTTTGGCTACGAGAAGCTGTTGTCTGCTCCCCGTCATCATCAGAACCGTCTTTCGATTCACGGTCAGATTCAGAATCAGAGCTATCAGAAGAGCTACTGCCTCCACTATCACTTTTGCTCCCTTGATTGGTCTCTGGTCTTTCACCTAAAAAAACATTTTGAAAGTCTTTAGTCTTGGTTTAAGCGAAATTTTGATGTTCATAGTACGTTTACAACGTGATGAGAAAGTGCATACAAATTATACAACTACTCTTACGGTTTTCATTTTCAGAGTCTGAACCTCTGGACACTTGGCTTCTACTTTTTGCCTTTGAACGTTTCCCTTGCTTCTTAACCTCTCTTTTATCATGGATCAACTCAATCTCGAGCATCTTTTGAACCACAGCTTTCCTAGATCTTTTAATTTCCATATGCTCGAGTATATTACCCATTATGTCATCAGAGTCTTTGTATTCAGAGTACAGTTCACGTAGTTTGGTCACTTCTTCATCTGCCCATGTTTTCGGTGGGCGTTTCTTTTTGGCAAATTCCTAAAATTGATGATGAGACGCAATTTTAACGTCATTTTGAAAAAGTGTACAAGTGAAAAAAATTATAGCTCCATAAAAGAAATCCCTCAAAAAAATGCTATCATGTTATCGTGTACCATTGGATCAACCAACTCCTTTTCAATCAATCTGTTCACAAACATGCGTTTGCTCCTGGGCCTCCATGTCCATCGTTCCATTATGAATTCGATTAACTTTTGAGCCTTTTTAACTACGGAACAATAAATAAAGAGCAACTAACTAACTAATTGTACTTTACAATGATGAAACAAAACTGCTATAAATTTTTCAACCTTCTTCTGGAGAGTCTCTGTATAGTTCAACAAGTAGTTCGAGCTCGTTTTCTTCATCCTTGGTCCAGTCCGATTTCTTTTTGGACTTGCCACTGCCATCTCCTCGCAGGTCTGCGTAACCGTCTTGGATTTCTAGAGCTTCTCTTGCCGTCTTCCAAAAGAGTATCTCAACGAACATATTCTTGTTCTCACATAATTTTGCAAATTTCGGCCAAAAGTGAAGAAAAAACCTTTTTACCTCCTATTTTAAAGCATGTTATCGTCAATTATGCCAGTTCGTAAGAAAATAAATTTGTAATTTTGCACGTGTGAATCATTAAAATGTGAAGACAAAACCTGAAGGTCAGAACGACGGTCCGCAACTTGTAGAATTTTTTTAAACGTTAAAAAGAGAGAAGCCTGGCAAATCAAAGCCGGATATTCCATGTCAAATACAAATCTATGAAACATTTTCATAATGCAATGGAGCGTCAACGGTTTGAGTGTATCCCAATCCTGGAAGAGTAATGCGTAATTACACACTGCACGTGCAGAAGCGTATCTGAAAATAATAGAAAACAACGGATAATCGATAATAATTTAGTCTGCATCATTTAGCACGAAAAAGTTTTACATACTTGAACAAAAATCCTTTGAAATCGAATTCCTGCTCAGTATCCGCTGCCTGTCGTTCTTAAAAACAAAAACGATTTAACGTCATTAATTTGCATGGAACCCAACAATTTCACATACTCAAGTCACGTCTGCAACCAATTTTTATTCCTACAATAATTATTTTGAAAACATGTCAATATCCTACTCATTTATCATTTTTAGAGCGATTTCCCTCTTTCTACACAATTTATTTCGTTTACATTTTCATTTAATCATTCCTCGCACAGTCATGCACGCTACGTATGCGTTCTGTGAGATTCTGTATGTATTTTGTACGTTAAGCAAAATGGGGAAATATAAAATGCGCTAGCTAAAGATATTAATGCTGTATGCAATACTGTAAAGCAGGTATTAGGTAGTATTCGATGAACTGCATGTACTACACTACTACACTGCAGCAGTTCAAAAGATTTCCCCAAGACTAGCTGATTCAATTCAAAAGTAGTAAGCATTAAGCATAAACATTACGTTTTCGCAGTATCATCATGGGATTGAAATCCCGTTTCTGAACAGCAGGAACCAATCAATTATCGTCGAGAAAAAAAATTTTGAAGGGCGGAAAAAATTCATCACATAGTCCACGACGGGCTGGGTGGGTGCTGCCAGAGTCTGAATACAGTAGAATAAAGATGTCCAGAGATGACATCAGTAAATCTTTATCATATATACATAATCACTCGTTGTAACGCATGTAAGTAATGTAGTACACGTTACACCCACATGGCTCCCCTCCTCCTTTCCTTCCTTCCTTTTCACTCCACTTTTCTTTCTCTCCTTTCAAACTTTTCTTTTTAATAAATACATATTCTCTCTCTTTTCTCCCCCAAAAAAATCATTTCGGATGCTGGAGCAGCTGTAGGTGGCCATGATGCACCGACACGTTCTCCACTACCCAGCACAAAGTATAAGGCAGTTTGGATGCATCTTGCGTGTGTGCGTGCAAGTGAATTTCAGAAAAACCGGTGAGCTGCACGTTCCAATGCATGACTGATAAAATATACCTTCAACGCTTTCCCCACTCGGATTCAAACATGGAAGTAAGCGTAGTACGTTACCCATTATTACTCGGTCCCATCTCTGCAACATGCACCACCAAATGCACCCAGAGTCAGATAAAAACACGTACGTAGCCGTTCCCATTCCCTACACTTTGTCCCAAACACCTTTTCGAGCCAGAGTTACCCTCCGTTTTTTACAACTAAATGTAAAAGACTTAAACGGAAGGAAGAATTATTTTATTTTATGATATGAAAAAGGAAATGTCAAACTCCATTTCGGTTCACTGTTATAAATGAGTTAGCAGGGGCAAAGGGCAACGTCATACTACAGACTACATACATATCAGGAGAAAACATCCCATGGCGTAAGTCAAGTAAGAACGTGGTTGTCCGTTCCCTCCTCAATGCCGGAAAATAATATTATTTTCAGAAACCGTTGTCTTTCAAGCAGCTTTGTCTGGCAAAGTAAAAAGGGGAGAAATGACAAGGATATGAATGTTTTTAAAGAAGATGATGTACCACCATTAAAATGGTCTCTATTTTCCTGGTATTTCGTGCTACACTTGGGTTTTGTACGTCGTTGCTGGTGCAATATACATATATGAATGAACGTGGCATAAACATAAGCGATAGAAAGTGCATCTTCCTGCAACTTGCAGCTTTTAACTGTAACTTCGACTTTCAGAAAATTCGTCCCTAAATCCTATTAATGTTATTCATTCTGACAAGAAACCTAAAACTTTACTCGTAGATCATAAAATATTGACAGTTTCGCAGCTCGCATTTTCCATTTCTAGCTAAGTTGGCCTTAAAAATACAACATTATCATTCGAAAATGCTTCTGGTGAATCAAATGATCTTGGACAAGTTGTTTATCATGCTTGTTTTCAAACGTCTGCCCGTAAAAAGAGAAAAAACATACATGCTTACAACAAGATGAAAATGGATTGCTGGAATCTTAACGCTGACAACTCAATATGTAACCTGTTATTCGAAAGTTGGGCTGATGGGATTTTATTACAATAACTGCCGTTCGACTACTTGCTTTCTCCAGAATCTTTGTACTAAAATTTGCTAGTCTGCATCTGCAACTGCTGCAACCATGCTGTGCTGCAGTAACAATTTTTCCTTTAATGAAAAAGTAGAATTTTTGAATCTTTGAAATTTTCTGGGCCTTCCTATCTCGTGCGAGAATGATTGCAACTATTAAGCAGTGCCTTCAACTGCTGCTATATGCACATACATATCTGATATCTAATAAAAATTAAATCATTCGAGAAAATATCAAATAAATGCAATTCCCTATATCCCTCGGTGCTAATGTTATTGTTCCAAATTGCTACTGAATTATTCTTACTATCATTATTTCGGAGATTGTTACTTTCTTATGGAAATATGGTATGTGAAAATTTGAACTACTGCAGCATGATTTGTTGTCGGAGAACACAAGGGGGAGAAAGGAAACTCATTTTTATCCTGACTAATTGGGGGCGTAAGCCGTGACAATATTACTTTGCCGAGGATTACGGCCTCATACTTCCAATCCGATTAGCTCATTTATTTCGACTCATTTCATTTCATTCCTTTTTCGTACGTAGTATTTGTAACTACGACTCAAACTCAACTAGCGGTGGACTTTTATCATTGTCTAATAATAACTTTTGTGATACATACATACTATAATATGAACCTACCTAATAGCCTCCTGCATGTTATATACTTTCACTCGCATGCTAGAATGGACTATAAAACATGGACATTAGGCACCCATACAGAAAATATTGCTACGATTATTATTATTATTACGGCGTCTATTATTATTATTATTATTACTATTATCATTACCATGTAGTACTTCATTGAGATCTGCGTGGTCGCAGTTCGTAAATTCATTGTCATTGCCTTTTTCATTTCTTCTATTCAACCTCATCCACACATCACAAAATCCTTGTCAACTCAACACACCCATGGTGCTAAATAAGAGGTCAAGCACAACTGCGCTACAATGCCAATAGAGAAATGGAATGATCCTCATTATTATGGCAATAACAAGAAGGGAGGGAAAGCCAGGCACGACTTGGAGTAATACCGTCTAATAATTCCACTCAACTCAATTTCTTCGAATTGACCTTTATTATGATGACTATATAGGGATGGTTTCCTATAAACTAATTCAATGACGTCTCTAGTTCTTTACTCGAGAGTTGAATGTTGAACCAAAAGTGTTGGAAATCTCGTTTATTTAAGCCCATCCTCTCTGAAATTGGACATCCGTTGTTGGGTGAAAATATGAAAAGAAAATATATTTGTGTACGTTGTTCTTACGCTGAGCTATCAATATTAAAAGAACTGCGTACACAAAAGGCAAGATTTTGTAAGCTAGATGCTTCTTAATGTTAACCAGTGTCAGTATCAAAGCCTCGTACACATACAAGCATACTCTTTTCCTGAGCGCGAGAAGCACGGACACGAACACCAGCATTTTCTCGGGGTGCATTGAAATGATTAACGTGAAACTAAATAGTAAGCTATAAATCAGACAAACTCCTGCTCGCTCTCTACACTAGTCCACTCACTTCCCACTTCAACGCCTGAGCCTATCCTGCTCGATAAATTTTTGTCCAAGTTCAAGCAAAAGTTGCATGATTTACAGACAATTGTACTGTGAGGCTATAATATAATACGCAGTTTCTAAAACATATCGTGGCTCTCAGGCATTATTGTTATTTCATGTGCCATCATAGGGCATGCATGAATATTGCCCTCGCGTCGCGTGCAGTAATTGCAGTTATCGCTTTACCTTCCTCCTCTTCCTCTTCATCCTCCTCGTCTTCCTCCTCTTCGTCATCAGCATCTTCTCCAATTACAGCTGCCCTTTCATAATCCTTTTCGTCAACTGGACCAGATTTAGATGGCGTAGAAGAACCTGAAAACATAAAAAGATAACAATGAAAAAGTGCGAAAATAGGGTTTAAGAAATGATACGCACGAACGATAGTCGATAGTGTAATTTTTTGCCTCCACCCACACGTTTACACATAGTTTAGCACATCCTCTCGTTAATCGAATATTACACTGTACCATGCATTGTATTCTTGACAGCAATTTTAGCGATTCTGGAAATCAGAAATCACTCTGAATGTGGGACTGGTGACGTGTATGAGTAAAAGTTGATAAAAAAAATAAAGAAATGGATGTAGAAAGTTATGATAACAAAATAAAAATCCATTGTTACATCAAATTATAAACATTGTTTAACAAATGACTGAGTAGCTGCAATCTTTACCATTTCATTTCCGCTTACTTTCTAGTTGTTTTATATGTTCGACAAATTTCCACTTGGCATAACCAATCAGCACATACTGTCGCCAAATACATCATTGGTCAGCAGGAGGATCCTACTACAGTGAGTTTTTGTCTCTCCAGCCATGAAAAAATTGATGGCATAAATGAGATAAATCAAGAATCTTTTCTCAATAGAAATACATGAGGCTTATGAGTGTGTCTGACTCTTTCATTTGTCCAATCAAAGATGAAAATACCAATGCAATCGATGTTAATCTGACGATAACTAACTAATGATAAGGCAAAACTATGCGTGTCATAAAAAATCGTAACAATAAAAAATGTCTCCACCACTCCATCATTGTCATAAAAGCTTCACGAAGAGGGGTTTTGTGATTTCGCAATTCTCTACAAGCCAACCAAATGACAAAATACAGAATAATGACGAACGATCTTTAATTAGAAGTTTTTACAAGAAAAAAGTGGTACAAAGAGAATGTACATTTTTTAGGTGATCAACAACAAAGTATCAAAGAGTAAACAAAACTTTGTAGCTTTTTATACCAAGTAACAAACAAAATATTGCCGGTGTTCTATACAAACTCTTAACTCTTTGGTTATCTCTATGAACTTTCTCTTTTAACGTTTACAAGCCCAAAATGCGTACGTAGCCATGAGTAAAATACACAATAGCAAAAAAAACTCAACAAACGAATATAATAAGTGTATGTATGATATGACGATGTACTACTGGGTGGAAGTTGGTGGCGTTGCCAGTTTTCTCCTCCACTCGACTTTCCCAAGCAACATTATTAGACATCACCAATCTCACAAGACAGATGACAGATGGACGAGTCTTATTACAGTTATTACGACGGAGAAAAGCTACTTGAATACTTATAAGTTTTTTCTTCTTCATCGTTTACTCAGCCAAAAGGAAAGTCAGCATGTTGCCTACCGTATATAACAAGACAACGTATACCACATCAAATTCCTTGTGAATGAAAAAAGAGAAGTTGCACATATTATTTCGCTCACATAGACTCACTCACTCATACTATTTTTTTCCCCGACTTCTAAAGCCTCACTCTGTACTTATAGCTCATCCAAAAGACAAGGGAAATGAAGGAAGTCTACTCGTAAATGCTAAGCAAACAACAACAACAACGGCAATCATGGAAAGAGAAAAGAATAGGTTTGGCAAAACATGTAAAAGTAGACTTCGTGGTCCTATCATCTCAGGAAATGAGCCGCCTCCGCTTTCATCTGTTTTCCTAGAAAGCACATATGCACACAAAACGGAGAAAAGAACAAGTTTCTTCAACGCTACCGGCCAGGATTATAACTCACGTCATTTTACTCATATAAGGAAATTGTATATTTTTCTTGTTTTACTGTTTCACTAGCAGAGTTTTGTTTGTTGTGCATACAAAATATTATATACGAACGCATAATATACATTACAATGCAACATGACTTATGTCTATAATGGCTGCAATATACAATAGAAAAAAGTTGGATCCATGTGGCATTAGGAGTAAGAAGTAAAATAAGAAGCGAGGAGTGGTGTCAAGTTCGTTTTCGAATGTTTTTATGCGTGAAGAAGAGAGTGGTGGTGGTGATGTAGTGTCGGGAGGGAGAAGAAATGAAATAGAGAAGTATTTTTCCTTGTTTCAAAACGTAACACATGAGCCAGTGATGATGGAATAGTCCCATTTCCCTCGTTTGTTTTTCCTTCACTATGCTATATATTGTGCCCCTGTGTGCGGTAATAAAGAATCCCATTTTCTCAACAAAATTACACATGTGTAATTCTTGCCGGCAGTTTATAGCCTGCCTCCCGTCGACAGCTTCCCCTTCTGACTTATGAGTCCGAGACCATTGTTTATTTCCCTGCCAAAAACTATAATAGCCATCACACACAAAACATGAAGTATTCTCTCTATATACATTTATTGAGGTATGTATACTTTTTGTATTGAGACAGCGACAAAAAAAGGTATGTGTGGAATGGGAAAGGAAGAAGGAAGAGAGTTGAATAAAAACTGTCAGTAGAAAAATTTACAATGGGCTCGTAAGCCACAAAACTGAAACATAAGAACTGTTCGTAAAATTACTCATACAACTCATAACAACTCACTCACCCTCTTCTCACTTTCTCTGGCAATATAGACAATTCAGAGCAGTTAAGTGTGCGGCTAAGAGATACTACCTTAAGGCCTAAGCCACGCATATGAAGTCGACTTTTTTTCTGTTTTATGGGGTTTGACATTAGTTAAAATAAGAGACAAATAATGCCCCACAACAACACACTAACAATAGGTAATAATAAATGATTATTACGATGATTGTTTACTGCCTCCTCTGCACCGATAAAATGTTAGACGACAGAAACTCGGTGAAAGCTTGTCTGTGTTTAATGGCTTTCCCTGATCAGATAATATATTATTGCTACTGTAAAATTCTCAACATGTACAACAACATGCAGCACTAAAAACCTTACTACCTATATATTGGCTCAATTATGCTCTACAACTTTTCATCAGTAAATATACATGCTTAAGTTTATGCATCAGAACAGAAACGTTACTTTAATATTTACGGTACAGAAAGTTATTATTGCTACTACGAGGAAGTCAATAACTGTCCCTAATTCGCAAATAAAAACAGTTAGTCGTAAAACAAAGTACTTAACTGCATACGTACAGAAACACTTGAAGGCACAAGTTTAGTCTTTAAACACCAACGGCGTCTCTCAACAACGCACGCAGTCTGGTGAGATCATAAAATGTTTCTTTGTTCCTATAAAAGTAAAAAATAGTATTCTCGTATTGCGACATGCGGCAATAGCTACGCCAAGTATTTTAACTATTTACTGCTTACAAACGACATTTCCAATTAGTCATTATCGCGCGTATTTCCAACTTGCAAACATAGTTAAAATTATACTATATGGCTATTCCGTTGACTACATTTTTATGTAATTATTTCCCGTAAAAGGATAGTAAAGTATGTTGCCAGACACAAGAAAAAGTGAATTATTTTTATAC